>JAPKLY010000105.1:992507-1051452 GCA_026898435.1 Prunella vulgaris
CTTGGCGATTATTCATATACTAATTATGTTAGTTCGCCAGTCCAACAGACAAATCAGCTCACCCACACATTAGATAAACCATGATGTGTGCGAGCTGGGGGGCAAATGTTGACAAGGTGAACTACCGGGAGATAATCATGGGATTATCCCGAGGTTGCGAAGGTCGCCGGGGTGAGCTGGAGCTAGGTTACTGGTCCGAGCCAAGGCCAACACAAGGGAGCTCGGCGAGGTAAGTGAGAACCTCGCCCAAGCTCCCGGTAGGCCGAGGCCAGCGGCCAGGGGCACCAGCAGAAGAGAAGACTATGGGCGAGCTCGCCCCTATCTAAGGAGGCCGAGCTAGAGTCCACGCTGCATCATCCCTGAAAATAATGCGAAGGTAATGGAGCTCGCTTAGCCCAAAAGCCCAGATAACGGGTGCATAAATAGGACATGTTTATGTAATAGGATTGAGCATTGTGAGGGACTAAGGCGAAGGTTACGAACCTTCGTCAACACCGGAGGCCAAAAAGGCTCACAAGGTGCTACCTCACACTTGCACACGTATAAATAAGACCTTTCTTGTACTATTACAACAATTCAATCATAATACACAAACACTTTCTCTCTCTATATTATCCATCTAAGAACACCAACCTTAGATTATTGTTTGATAGAATTAATACACCATAATAGCCACATAACAAACACCGATTAGTAAATTCTATCAACAATATTGAAGTCCCATGTCACACATTTTATTTTCTGCTATAAAGTCTTATGAAATTTATTGATGAATAAAATAATTATTAATTAGTGTATGAGGATAGACGAAAAAGAAAAGTGAGAATAAATTTAAAATAAAAAAATAAAATTTTCTTGATAAAACTTCATATAAAATATTCTGCAGACCTAAAATGTATAGAGGAACTTGAAAAGAATAAATTTGAAATGAAAAAAATAATTTTTTTTTTATATATAACTTTCATACAAAATATTCTGCAGACCTAAAATTTATAGAAGAGCTCATACTTGTAGTGCATGTTTGAAATTTCTAGTAGAATTAAAAAAGTAATATTAAGTAATTTTAGGGGACGTTTGTTTCAAATTCTTCAATGGTAATGAGAATGAAATTTTATTTTCCTTATTTAGCTTTACATATGTTGAATGAGAGTTTGTATTAATAGTAGTTATATTATTAGTGTTGTGCTCCAATTTTGGAATAAATTGACAATAAAGAAAGTTGTTGATTGTGGTATGGAGATTGATTGAGGAGGATGATTATAGGATGAGACGAGGGTAATCAAATGATGGTAATGATTACCTTATTTAGGAGGAAAATCAATGTTGTGTATCTTATTTGTTCTCATTACCTATTATAATTATTATGCATTTATCATCACTCTCATTACCATTGAAATTTTTTCATACCAAGCGGCCCCTTAATAGTAAAATGAAAAATAAGGAGTGTTTTAAATTTAAGTGATTTTAAAAAATAACTAAGAAAAATGTGTTTGCAAAATAAGTGCTTCTAAAAAGGGTATTGAGTATTTTTTTTTTTTGGGAATGTGTAGAAGTGCTTAAGTGGAAGCTAAAAGCTAGTTTGACCAAAAGTGGTAATAAACACTTAAAATTGTAATTGAAAATATGTTTTAAATTTTTTTTTAAAAAAATAAGCACTTTTACTTTCTGTTTAGAGTTTGAAACAAGTATGTACATGTGTCAAATATATATCCACTTTTTTACTTCCCCTGGAATGACACACGATTTAAGAAAAATGTATTTTTTAAATAAAGTAGTGGTGTATGGGTAAATATGTGGAAAGTTTTGTGAATGTGCATGCAAATCGATATTTTCCTTTTAAGTAGTGTGCAAATTGGTTTGGGACAACCCAAAATAGAAAGTGTGCAAATTAGTCTGGAACGGAGGGAGTATTTCTTTTCTGTGATCTGCTATCTACTGATCTCTCTCCCTCTCTCTGATAATATTGTACAAGGTTTTTTGGTTGTCAACTATTTTTTTTTTATAGGGATCACTTCCTTCGTGCATGATTTTTTTTTCAGAATTAATATAAAATTTAATAAAAATAAATGTTATATTAAGAAAATAGATAAAATAAGAGAAAAATGACTAAATTATTATTTGTGAGGTTAATTTATTTCTATAAAGAGAAATAGAATAAGTTTTGTGGATAAATAAAAAAGAAAAATGAGAATAAAAATTTTGAGCTTTTACCAATTAAGTTGTGGTTACCATGTTGAGTATGAGACAGAAGATATTTTTCTAAATACAATTCTATACAATAGTGTATTACTGCCAAAATAATATCAACACTTAAAGGGTGATTGAAATAGGAGTAGTACGTACTCTTGTGAAATTAGTATGAAATTTATATAACAAGATATACTTATTAATATCATAGTATAAAATGTATATGATATTAGTAAATAAAACTAATGATACCAACAAATAAATATACTGTAATTTTTTTTTATAAATTTTTTGTGTTTAAATAGTAATAATGTGTATAAATAAAAGTGATAATTGTTGTAATATTGAGAGGAAAGCGTAAAGCATAAAAGTAAATGGACAATATTGATGACCCAGTTCGTCACAAAGTGACTACGTCTGGGGGCGACCAAGCCAGGAGATTATACTATTAAGAACTGCCGTTACAATGAATGTGTAGAATGTAGAGAATACAAAGGGAAGATACAATATATAAGGATACCTAACCCTAATTCTTGTGGGCTTAAAGCCCACTGGATATATCTAATATTATATCCATAAAATATAATAATATATTTACATATATTATAACACTCCCCCTTGGATATAATATGACAAGGAAGAATGCAAGTGTTACTTAGTGGAGTGTTACAAATGGCCTCGAGGATACAATCATCAGGATTGTTTAACATTTGTTACTCCCCCTGAAGATAACAACCTTCCAAGTCGACGCATCCCGATTCCATGTACGTACTTTTCAAAAGTCGAAGTGGGAAGGGATTTAGTGAACAAATCAGCTAGATTGTCACTTGAGCGTACTTGTTTTATCGTGATCTCACCACTCTTCTGGAGTTCGTGAGGATAAAAGAATTTTGGGGATATATGTTTCGTCAAGTTCCCTTTGACATAGCCGTTGCTCATTTGTGCAATACATGCAGCATTATCTTCGTAGATAATTGAAGGGCTTAGGTCAACAGAAGGGATACCACACGAATCGTGAATGTGTTTTATAAGGGACTTTAACCACACACATTCTCGTGCAGTTTCGTACAGAGCTATGATCTCTGAGTGGTTTGACGATGTGGTCACCAAAGTTTGTTTGACAGATCTCCATGAAATGGCTGTTCCACCACAGAGGAAAACATAACCCGTTTGCGATTTCGCATTATGGGGATCAGATAGATAACCAGCATCAGCATAACTTATAAGCGTGTTGTCTTGGTTTCTTCGATAGAAAAGACCAAGATCTTGAGAACCTTGAAGATATCGTAGGATATGTTTCACACCATTCCAATGTCTCCTCGTAGGGGAGGCACTGAACCTTGCAAGTAGATTGACTGCAAAGGCAATGTCGGGCCTAGTGCAGTTTGCAAGATAGAGCAGTGCACCAATTGCACTTAGATATGGAACTTCAGGTCCCAATAGCTCTTCGGTATCTTCCTTAGGTCTGAATGGGTCCTTTTCCAAATCAAGGGAACGGACAGCCATTGGAGTGCTTAAAGGATGAGATTTATCCATATGGAATCTCTCCAACACTTTCTTTAGGTAAGCTGATTGGTATATCAGTATTCCTTCAGGGAAATGCTCGATCTGCAGACCGAGGCAGAACTTGGTTTTACCCAAAGTTTTCATTTCAAATTCAGTTTTTAAGATTGAACTTGCTTCTTCAATCTCTTTCCTTGTTCCAATAATGTTTAGATCATCCACATACACCGAGATGATGCAAAAACCATTAAGGGATTTCTTAGTAAAGACACAAGGAAAAGCCTCGTTATTTACGTATTCCTTCTTCAGGAGGAATTCGCTTAGTCGATTATACCACATACGACCTGACTGTTTTAAGCCATATAACGAGCGTTGCAACTTAATGCTGAACATACTACGATGTTCGTTATTCCTCATTTGGGGAATAGTTAATCCATCAGGGATTTTCATATAGATGTCAGAATCTAATGATCCGTATAAGTATGCGGTAACTACGTCCATTAGCTGCATTTCTAAGTTTAGTTTAACTGCCAGGGATATTAGGAAGCGGAATGTTATGGCATCCATAACAGGAGAGTAAGTTTGATCGAAATCGATACCGGGTCTCTGCGAAAACCCTTGAGCCACTAACCTCGCTTTGTATCTCACAATCTCATTGTTCTCGTTTCGCTTTCGTACAAATACCCACTTGTATCCAACAGGGACTACATTATTCGGGGTACGAACGATGGAACCGAAAACATTTCGTTTGTTTAGCGAGTATAGCTCTGCCTTTATTGCAGCTTCCCATTTCACCCAATCAGAGCGCTTCCGGCACTCGGATATAGTTTTGGGTTCAGGATCTAGATCATTATTAGAAATGGTGAAGGCAATTAAGGCTGCAAATGTGTTGTCGACAACAGTTGTATTTCTGTTATAAGTTTCTCCCGTGTTTACGAAGTTTGTTGAAACTTCAATGTTTACATCGACCAGATCCTCTTCATTTCCCAAAGGGTATCGGTCTGATGATTCCGCTTTCTCAGAGTCATTAATTGATTTAGCACGTGCGTTTTGACTCTGATTTTCGTCTGCAGGACGAATCTCTTCAGGAGATTTTAGGGGTGACATAGTGTGTTTGCTAGCTTTACACTTACGCGAATTCGGTTCGCTTATGTTAATATTTCCTTTACGCTTCTGGCGCATGGGGGGATTAACATTTGTCTTCAAAGGGAGTTGAACCCTTTGAGGCGCATTTACCGCAGGTATATGCGACTTAGTCACTCCTTTATGATCAGTGAATGCATCTGGCAGGTTATTTGCTAGGTATTGCAAATTTATTATCTTCTGAACTTCAAGTTCAGATTGATTTGTGCGTGGGTCTAGGAACTGAAGATCTTTTGTGTTCCAAGTTATTTCACGGCATTTATTAATTGTGGTATTTTTCTCTCCCCCTAAGGCCGGAAATAGATCTTCGTCGAATGTGCAGTCAGCGAAACGGGCTGTAAACTGATCCCCAGTTAAAGGCTCGAGGTATTTAAGTATTGTGGGAGATACAAAACCGATGTAAATACCGAGTTTCCTTTGTGGGCCCATAGATGTTCGCTTAGGTGGTGGTATTGGAACATATACTGCACAACCGAATGTACGCAGATGGGAAATGTTAGGTTCATTTCCACGCACGAGTTGAATAGGGGAATATTCATGATATGCAGTTGGTCGGAATTGGATTAGTGATGATGCATGTAAGATTGCATGCCCCCAACATGAAACAGGTAAGTTCGTTTTGTGTAGTAGTGGTCTAGCGATTAATTTAAGACGTTTAATTAATGATTCAGCTAGACCATTTTGAGTATGAACATGAGGGACCGAATGCTCCACTTTGATTCCCAGTGCCATGCAAAAATCATCGAATGCCTTAGAGGTGAATTCACCGGCATTATCCATACGAATGGATTTAATAGGATGATCTGGGAATTGAGATCTCAACAGGATGATCTGTGCAATAAGCTTTGCAAAAGCAGTATTGCGAGTGGATAGCATGGTTACATAAGTCCACCGAGTGGATGCATCTATTAGGACCATAAAGTACTGAAATGGTCCAGATGCTGGGTGTATTGGTCCACAAATATCTCCTTGAATCCGTTCAAGGAATTTAGGAGATTCAGTTCTTACTTTACTACTAGAAGGACGAATTATTAGCTTACCCTTTGTGCAAGCATCACATATGTATTCATTAACAAAAGGGATTCTGTTGTGTGTTATGTTATGGCCTGATGAATTACATAGAATCCGACGCATCATAGTTTGTCCTGGATGTCCTAACCGCTCATGCCATAGTTTGAAAGAGTTTGGATCATTAAATTTTAGATTAAGAGCTATATGGAGATTTGAGGGTCTGATGTATGTGTAATACAAGCCAGACGAAAAAGATGGAAGTTTTTCGACGATGTGTTTACGACAATTTAAATAGTGAGTCATCAAGAGATATTCACTATTGTCCTCAGTATTTGTTTCAATGTGATAGCCATTCAGTCGAATGTCTTTGAAACTGAGGAGGGTACGCTTTGATTGTGGATACAATAAAGCATTTTCGATTATCAGCTCGGTACCCATAGGTAGAATGATCGAGGCTCTTCCGGAGCCAACGATTTGTATGTCGTCGTCGGAAATAGTAGTTACACTTCCTTTCTTTTCGGTTAATGTTTGGAAAAATTGTCTATCTTTTAAGATAGTATGTGTAGTAGCACTATCTACTAAGCACAACACATTAATCTCCATAAGCACTTAAGTGTATGTTTGGGTACGTTTAGATATGAGGAATGCTAAGAAGAGCCAAGATTACAGACGCTGATTGATCAGCCGCACAAGGGATCACTTAGGTCCTACTTTATCAAGAACGTATTAAATTATTTTTGTAGACAATAGTGATCGACAATTGGATTTGACTGTGAAAATAAAGCATTGATAAGCATTCATAAATGAAAAAATCCATAAAAGTATCATGCAATCATAGTCAAGATAAAAGCCAGTCAAACATGCTGGTCAAACCAAATAGCAAATAGTATCAAGTAGTCTAATAAAACAAGTAAACAGCAGGTTGATGTCGATCACTCATTGTCTCCAAAGGCGTCTACAGTCATTGTATCACCCAAGAGGTCATCATTCTCCATATCAAAGCCTGCTTCTGGCAGGTTGGTGTGGTGTGATTCACCTTTAGGAGCTTTTCCCTTTTTGTCTTTAAGCATGCGTTGATATAGCTCCACTAGATGTTTTGGAGTTCGACACTGGCGAGACCAATGGTCGTCGCATCCACACTTGTGACAGAGTTGCTTGTTCTGTGTACCTGAGCTCGATGGTTTGTCTTGAGGTGCATTCTTTTAAGTTGCACTAGATTGTGCATTGTTGCGACCTCTACCTCTTCCCCTACCACGGCCTCGACTTCGGGTCGATCCGCGTCCCCCACTCGCCTCATTTCCTTTCCCACGTGTACGGCCTCTAGAGTTCCTCCGAGTAGCATGTGCTTCAGGCACAGCTTGTGAGCCAACCGGTCTAGTATTGTGATTTTTCATCAACAATTGGTTGTGCTTTTCTGCAACTAGAAGTGCAGAAATAAGATCGGAGTGTGTTTGATACTCTTTGGCCCTGTACTGCTGCTGGAGTACAAGGTTACTAGCATGGAATGTGGAAAGAGTTTTCTCGATCAACTGATCATCAGGGATCGGTTCACCGCACAGCTTGAGCTGTGAAACTATGCGATGTAGGGCGGAGTTGTACTCCGTCACAGACTTGAAGTCTTGGAAACGAAGTGTTGTCCAAGCATGTCTGGCTTCGGGGAGGATCACATTTTGTTGTTGTTGGAATCGATCCTGGAGGGATTTCCACAACATTGATGGATCTTTTTCAGTGAGGTATTCATTCTTAAGATCTTTGTGAAGATGATGTCTTAAGAAGATAAGAGCTTGTGCCTTTTGGGCAGTAGTGGATTTCCACCCTTGAGTGGTGGTGTCGGATAAGTC
This sequence comes from Prunella vulgaris, assembly GCA_026898435.1. Classification (NCBI taxonomy): domain Eukaryota; kingdom Viridiplantae; phylum Streptophyta; class Magnoliopsida; order Lamiales; family Lamiaceae; genus Prunella; species Prunella vulgaris. Next base: position 1,000,193 of record JAPKLY010000105.1, read on the forward strand.
TTTTGAAGCTAAGTGGATTTCAACGTCTAAAGCCCATGTCAAGTAATTGTGGCCATCTAGTGCCAGTTCATCAAATTCGCGTTTGGTGATGTTTGACATTTTTGTTGCTACAAAGAAAAAGAACTAATAAATTTAGAATTTATAATTGTTTTGTAACAAAAGGAATAGGGCTTAAGATAAAATGCAATGACAATTTATTAAAAGGGGTGTATTTGATAAAGGATTGGGTGTATGACTTGTGAGACATTTATTAATGGGACTTGAACCCAAAAATAATTATTGGATAAGGCCTTTTAAAAAAAATGATGATTTGGGCTTTCATAATACCATTATGAATTTTTTATTAATGGGACAACAGGCCCAAAAATAATTGTTAGGATCCAAATTAATTAGGATCAACTAAAATAAAATGCCCAATCAGTTAATTAAAAAAAATGGCCCAAGAATATTTAATTAATATTAATATTAATTAATAAATATTTTTTTGTTAAGGGTTCGGTCCATTTAGGATTTACTAGGGAGGCCCAAAATGTTAATAACATCGGGCTGAAAATAATGCAGCCTCATTTGGATTAATAACCAGGCCCAAGTAACATAAATGGACCAACTCAAAACAGCCCAAACACCAAAATAAGGGTTTCAGTATGTGAGAAAGCAGACACACGACTCTATCCATTTTCGAAGGAGAGTACACAGGTGTATTAAGGCGTAACAAACGCCGATTTCTCCGGCGGCCGTTCGCGAAAAATCCGTATCATGGAATTAGTGTGATGGCCGTCGTCCACAGCGCCCATTCGCTGCGAATAAGCAGCCGTTGCTTGAGCCGGTTAGTCGTCGGCGCAAGACGTCACGCTGCTGCGCATCACCATGGTCAGTACGCCGACAGCCATGGCGTCGCGTCGTCGGCAATCGCCCAAACGACGCGAGGAGGCGAGCACCGTCGCGGTGCAGAGGGCGGTCACACAACAGAGGCCGTTGCAGCCGTCCGTCGGGCCGCACCGGAGGTGGCGTCGCGCCAGCGGCGGCGACGCGCCGGAAGCGGCGTCGCACCAAAGGCGGTGGACTTGCCCGTCGATTTTTCGGCGGCGTTCGCCGTTCATCGACAAATCTGGTAGGTGTCAATTAGGGCTTTTTCAATTTCAGAGTGTGAATTTTGGTTTTCAATCGATTTTTGTCGATTTGATTTTGGGTTTCTGATTATGAAGAAACACTGATGATCGAAAAAAGGGTCGATTTTGTTTTTAAAAAAAAAGGGAAAATATTTAATCCCAGGTTTTGATTGAAGAACAGGAAACTCGAAATTGGTTTTGAGTTTTCGAAAATCTGGAAAAAGATTTCTGCTATCAGAATTTCTCGAAGAAGGGAAAAAAAATTTGATCCCAGGTTTCGATTTTGATTTTTAAAAAAAAAAGGTTTTGATCTGGATTGAAAACCTTTTGGTATATTTCGAAACACAGAAGTTGGGTTTATCGATTTGGAAATTAATCGATCTGGGGGACTAAAATTTTTGAAAAATTGATTTGGTTTCGAAAAAGATTTCTGAAAACTGGGTTTCTGTTTCGTAAAAAACAGATTGAGTTTGGGGGTTCGATCGGAGGGATCGAATTATTGGGAATCCAGGTTTTGTTCATACATAATCTGGAAACTGGTTTTGTTATGCAACGTGATGTACAAACAGATCATCCAAGTATATAAGCATATAGGCAGTGTACAAACAGATATAAGCCATGTGAAACATTGCTCAAGCATGCGGTTTTTCAATGTAAAACATATATACTATCGGATAATCACATGATCAGGAACATAATAACGTATTCAAGCAGCATGAATTTAAGCATATGAATGCAAAACATGAATCACATATATAGGGATATATCATGTATACAAGCATGCGATTTGCAGGGTATAAAGCATACTGTTCATGACAGCATAAGCATATTCGCCCTAAGCATGGATTTCTATTTTTTTTCAGAAAACATAATAAATAAACTTACAGTTTTATCGCTTAATAAATTCCAGAAAAAATATTGAGTTTTGAATCCGATCCGAAAACTGCTGGAGCAATCCTCTCGTAAATCCTTAATGCTCGTAGAGACTCGTGCTGATAACGTGTTGTAATATTGAGAGGAAAGCGTAAAGCATAAAAGTAAATGGACAATATTGATGACCCAGTTCGTCACAAAGTGACTACGTCTGGGGGCGACCAAGCCAGGAGATTATACTATTAAGAACTGCCGTTACAATGAATGTGTAGAATGTAGAGAATACAAAGAGAAGATACAATATATAAGGATACCTAACCCTAATTCTTGTGGGCTTAAAGCCCACTGGATATATCTAATATTATATCCATAAAATATAATAATATATTTACATATATTATAACAATAATGATTATGTTTAACAATGCTGATATGTATACGTAACATTCATATTTAAAGAAATCGAGTTTTTGTGATCTTGATTCATGAATTATTTTGTCTTAATATAATTTATAAATTTCCACACTGAAAATATGTATAACAGACGCTCTCTTAATACTTACAAAACTGTTGTAAAAACAAACACTTTGAATGAAATAAAGGGGTGATCCAAATTTACCTTATTAAAAAGAATACATTAATTCAGTTATCCAGTCAAGAATTAATGTTGAGCTACGGGCGTGTTTTTAATTTCTACAAAAAGTGTAGAAGTATTATTTTTTTAAATTAGTAAAAAATAATTTTTTACAAAAAAGAAGGTAATTCTACTATTTTTATAAAAATTGAAAACAGGTACTAAGTCAGATATATTGAGCAACAGAATTGCACGACTTGGTGCAATTTGAGACACATCAATGATCATTCACACACTTCACCATAATTATACTCTGTAAAAAGTAAATTAAATAAATTAATTATTCCTTATACAAAATAAAATTTTTTATGGTATTGGAGCCAAAAGGCTCTTATGGCCACACGCTCTGAGTTCTAATTTTTAAACTAGATAAATTTTTTTCATATATTAATCATTGTTGAAAAAAAAAACATTCACGTGTCTTCTTTAAACAGAATTGATGGAGGGATAATTTAGTATATTCACGTAACATAGACAATAACTTATATATAAAGGGATCCCGTGTATAAAACTAAAGAATAATATTCTGACTTGGTACTTCCCCAAAAGTAGTTATTCTTAACGAATTAACAAATTTGTACATTTTTTTTATTTCACTTTATTTCTACATATTCTACCTCAAACCATTTAAAATTATTAATTAGCATTTAATCATGCCATGTACTCATGTAACATAGATTGTAACCTATATACAAAGGAATCTCATGTAAAAACAAATAAAAAACAATATTAATCTGACTTGGTATCTCCCAAAAAGTAGTTATTCTCAACGAATTAACAAATTTGTATTCCTTTTATATTAGTTCACTTTATTTCTACATATCCAACCACAAACCATTTAAAATTATTAGCATTTAATCATGCCATGTACTCATGTAACATAAATTGTAACATATATATACAAAGGGATCTCATATAAAAATAAAATAAAATATCCTAACTTGGTATTGTCCCAAAAAGTAGTTATTCTGAAGGAATTAACAAATTTGTATTAATTCTATTTTATTTCTACCATTTAAAATTATAATTAGTATTTGTTAAATGAGGTAATAAAATAAAGATCCACAGATTGAGATCTGAAACAGGTCTTCCATCCATATATGTCCTTAATAAAAGGTTGAATTGAGGCGCTCCACACCCTTTATTTTCAGCCTATAACTCACCTTTTTAATATTGCATTTTTTTTGTGGAAAAAAAAGAAAAACATTTTAGAAGCTCAAAATTCTTTCAGGGAAAAATGGCGCAGTTTGGGACGACGCAAAAGTGTAGTGCTTGTGAAAAAGTAGTGCATTTCGCCGAGATGATTTCTGCCGATGGAATCCCTTTTCACAAGACTTGCTTCAAATGCGATCATTGCCAAGGACGCCTTGCTGTAAATATTCATTCTTTTCCTTTATTTATTTCTTGGGTATTTATATATATTATATATATTTCAATGTCATACACTGCCTTCATAACAGTGATGCAGAAATCGACCTATACGGCCCCTTGTCGACCCAATTTCTGTAAAATCGATCTTTTTAGGCGTTTTCGGGTCTAGGCGGTCCTAGAAGGCCAAAATTTCGTTTTTTTATTTTTTATTCTTTAATTTTTTTTTTAAAAAAATTAGGCGGCCAAAAAACGTCCGATTACCAACTTCTACACTTACTTTATAATTGCAATTGGGTGTATGAAAATGTTTTCCAAAAAAGAAAAATGGTGTTTAGTGATACAAAAATCAAAAGACGGCGGTTAAAATTGCAAAAAAAAAAATGTAGAAATTAATTTGATTGTAATGTTCTTTCAATTTTTAACATTCGATTGAATATTCTTGATGGATCGATGTGCTACTAGCATGCTAATTATTATGTATCCGTAATTTAATGAAAACTCTTGTTAGATGAATTTTTTTTTTCTTTTACACTTTTAATCCTACAGAACATGTATTATTTTAGAATTGGTCTCAAATATTTCACTATTAATCCCATACGATTATTTTTAAAACTTGTAGTCCCAAACGTTACAAATTTTGCAGATTTAGTCCCAAGATTTGTAGATTTGGTTCCAAAAAATCTGCAAAACCTATAACGTTGGGAACTACAAGTATAAGAAAAAAATTGTATGAGACTAATTCTAAAATAATACATATCCTGAGAGACAAAAATGCAAAAATATCGATGAAAAAACAAAAAACACTACAAATGTAAAAAATCTTTATTTTATTTTTGTTTTTATATCTCAAACAAAAAAATAATATGAATTTATTATTATTAATGACAGATGAGTAACTACTCAACCGTGGAAGGGAAACTTTACTGCAAGCCTCACTTTGAACAACTCTTCAAGGAAACTGGTAGCTTCACTACCAAAAAGCTTCAATCATGTTTGTCTCCAAAACCTAAATTTATAATCTTTAATGTGAAATTAAATGCTGAGTTATTTTTTTCGGTTCCATTTTTTATATTTCACTTGGTATTTCATTTTACTAATTATTAACACATGTCGAAATGATATATAACACTGATAAATTGATTTCATTTGGTTTTTACTAACCACACATTTGATCAGCTACAAATTAAATTTTACAATTTGATTTTGTATCTTGCAATTGGCCGCAAATTTAATCAATTAATGTCACTGATTTTTTTTTTTTTATAACTCGTTATCCAACCAAGGACCGATTAATCTAGGGTATACACAATCCAGTCCATTAAGTGGCGGAATCCATTTCAAATTAGAGCAAAAATATATATGGATACCAACTCATTCAAGAAATTAATAGAATATTGTGGATTTCAAACTTAACACCTGAAAAGGAGCATATTCCTAAATTTCAAACTCTCGGTCACTATCCTGGTTTTAATGCCATAAAATATTTATTTCCCCCTACACTCGACTAAGCTTGTGACCAATAGCATGAGATTTAATTGCAAATTAGTTCATTTTGAATAAAAAATTTGATTGCCTTATATAATTAATTAGATGATTAGTGATTATTGCTCACATAATCTCTTTTTCCATTTTTGATCAGCTTCGAAGCAAGGAGAACTGGTAAACAAACAAAACGCTCTATCATATATTTCTATTTTTCCTTTTTTTATTTTTTTTTATTTTTTTTATAGATTGGGAGTTTTATAATGTTTCTTGATATGTTTATTTCAGAATAGGACACCAAGTAAAATGTCAAGCCTTTTCTCTGGCACTCAAGAGAAATGTGCAGTTTGTACAAAAACAGTCTACCCCCTCGAGAAGGTATGTTATTTTTTTAGAATTTGTTACGGTACATGTAATGTAATGGAGAAAAGTGAAAAAGTAATGTGAGTGTAATTTTTTTTGAAAATAACGATAAAGAAGTGAATAGTAGTTTAAAAAAAATGAAAAAATAGCAAATGAGCAACATATAGTGGGACGGACGAAAATGACAAAATAAACAACTTATAGTAGGACGGAGGTAGTATTTTTTATTAAAATTAAATATTAAAAAATTTATCAAAGAACTTAAAAGTTGTATTAGCCAAACATTCAACAACTTATAAACTACTTAAAAATAACATTTTATAAACTTTTAAAATAACTTATAAGATATTAGAACTTATAAGATATTAGAACTTATAAGATGTTTAAAATAAATTTAGGGAAAAATATACTTTCTTATCCTTTAAGTTTCATTGATTTTGTTTTCCGTTCTCTTAAGTTTTAAAATTTTATTTTAGTCCTTTAATTTATAAATAATTATGATTTTGGTCCTATGACCGGTTGAGTGACCAGGTATAACAAGTCACAAGATAAAAATTATATTTTTTTGTAAGTTAAAGGACTATATTCAAAATTTTAAAACTTAATAGGACGAAAAATAAAGTTTCATTGATTTTTCGTCCTTTTAAGTTTTGAATTTTGAACTTAATCCTTTAACTTATAGAAAATCATGGTTTTGATCCTGTGATTGGTTGAGTGACCGGATATAACCAGTTAGAGGAACAAAATCATTTTTTTTGTAAGTTAAAAGACTAAAATCAAAATTCAAAACTTAAAAGGACGAAAAATAAAGTCAATAAAACTTATAGTACAAAAAAGTGTATTTTCCCTAAATTCAGCCAAGCATCCTCCATATAATATCAACAGGGATTAAAGATTTGTAAGTCCCATAACTTATCTTCATTTTGAATTTGGTCCACATAAATTACACATTTTGATATTGGTCATATAAAACATGACTCGTAACATTATACGGCACGTGTGCAGGTGACGGTGGAAGGTGAGTTTTTCCACAAGTCATGCTTCAGATGTGCCCATGGAGGGTGCAATCTCACCCCTTCAAACTACGCGGCATTGGACGGCATCATCTACTGCAAACCCCACTTTGCTCAGCTCTTCAAGGAGAAAGGCAGCTATGCTACTCTAAATAAGAACTCTTCTTTGAAGAAACAAGCCTCCCCTCAAGATCCTGCAGACACAACCGATCAATCCAACGACGAAAAACAACCGGAATCTGAAGAGGCGACTGCCGAGGTTGAACAGGAAACATAGCTTTCTCGATCCTTCTCTCGACTCGAAATTCAGCTCGATTTTTGGGTTGAATTGCATACTAAACTTCTTTAATATTTCTACATTGGTGCATGCATGATTGAGGTAGCAGCAGTTTTGTTTTGGCCCCATGATTTTTTTTTAGAATTTTTGTTTTGAGTTATGAGCACACTTTTATTAGTGGTTTTTTTTTTCATATATAAATTTCAATTTTGTAGCATCATGTAATTGTGTTTATGATTAAATCTCTCTCTATATTTTTTTTTAGATGAGTAGGTTGTGTCGCATACAATTTCGTCCCTATACATCCTAATTATGCTGACTTAAATTAATTCGATTTGATTAATAGAGTGCACATTTACACTTAATTGATTCATTTTAAAATAAAAATAATTCAAACATACTTCGTAAATTAACTAGGTGAGGATTTAAACTCTTGTGAAATAAATGGAGTTAGAAATTCAAACATAGTAGTAATTTTTTTCGTTTTAGTCCCAATATAAAAGATTGTTGAATTTTGGCACCAAAAATAATAAAAAAATGGGAAAATTATTATTTCGTCCTGTAACTTCATCTCTTTTTTTTTCTATATTTTGCTCCTATTAACTTCTAAAATTTTTTTGTCTTGTAATTTTACCGCTTTTTGATTTTGATTTTATTAATTTTTAAATTTTAATTTTTGTCCTGTAATGTACATATTTTTTATTATCATTCTATAACTTTACCTCTTTTTTTTTTTTTTTTTTTTTACATGGACACAAGACAAAAAACATATAATTTATAGGATAAAAATCAAAATTTAATAATTAATAGGACCAAAAAATTAAAAAGAGATAAAGTTACAGGACAAAAAATGATTATTTTCCCTAAAAAAGTTTTAGGGATTAAAGTATTTTGTTTGAATCATATTTTGAGTAAATTTTGATGACAACAAAATATAGGTATATATTTGTATAAACTAACATTTCAGGAATAAATTGAAGAATTGAGGAAATTACAGTTTGAAAGAGAAGTCTACAGCTGTAGAGCCGATCAACTTACAGCTAGACAAGACCTCATACCTGTAAGGTTAATCCTACAGTTGAAGACTAAAGATTGCAGGAGTAAAGAAGACTCTACAACCATTGAAGACCGTTGGAGGATTTAAGTACAAGTTCAGCAAATTAAAGAGCTTATCAAGACCCTTAAAACTCAAATTAGTGAAGCATCATTTGCACTCACTAAAGAGTACTTGAGGATGAATTATTTCTAAAGTCTGAGGACCCTTTGAAGGATTATTTAAAGTTAAAATCAAACTTGAAAATAAAGACAAATAGTACAACCAGTACTATCCTGAGTGGAGTTGAAGGACAATAATAGAGAGAAAGATGACCCTTATCCAATATTCAAAATTTTGAATTTCTAACGGATAAGACACATCTTTTCCACTATAAATAGATGAGGAATTAAGAGGAAATTAAACAACAACAACAACCTGAGCAATTCAAGCATTCATACTAAGCAAGTTTACAACCAACATACCTTCGGAGAGCTTACTTGAAATATCTTTTCTTTGTGATTCATAGGATAGTTGGTTATAATTTTTTAGAGAGAATCACATTTTTATTGTTCCCTCACACACTTTTATTTTTGTAATATCTACTTTGTGTAGATTACTCTTGGTGAGGTATTTAGGCTCTTAGTGAGTCTATTTGTTTTGAGTGAATAGGTTAAATATTTTTTCTTACTCTTAGATTAGTGATCTTTGTGAGATCTAGTTCTGAGGGGGAAATACTTGTAAAGTGATTTTAGTGATCGATTCTTAGTGAATGGTGTCACAGTGGATGTAGAAGGTCTTATTTATAAACTCTGAACTACTCTAAATACCGTTATCTTTCTACTTACTTATTTATTGTTTAAATCTTACATTGCATACTTTTATATTGTTATATCCACCATTGCTTTAAAATTGCATAAAACTTTTCTTTACAGAAACTGAAATCTACAGGTGTAGACTCTCTTGTCACTCAGCTGTAAACTCCATCTTTCACATTATTTTTCATTTACACATACACTATTTTTCGCTGCACATAAAGAGGTTTTTAAATACACTTTTAAGTGTGAAAATCCCTCTGATATGATATACAAGTTGCTTGGTTTTTATTTTAAGTTTTTGAGGAACTTACAACAGTAAACTTTGTAGTCTACAGCTATAACCTTTGTGGTCCAAAAACCTTATAAATTATTTTTTAAACTTATAAGAGATAATTGAAGGTTTTAGTTTCCTATTTTGAAAAGTTTAAAATTTGTATTTGAAGGTCTATTCACCCCCCCTCTGGACCTTCACCACTTAAAGGGACCAACATTTTTGCAGTCCTATAACTTGTCACGTTTGTGAATTTGGTCCATATGATTTACATATTTGATTATTGGTCTAGTAAATTTAAAAATATTTTACTTTTGATCCTTTACAAACTTACATGACTTATATGATATGAAAACACTTTAATCCCAATAGTTGAAGACATATTATTTGACTGCAAAAAATTTTAATCCCGAAAATTTATAATATATAGTAAGAACTTGTATATTATCCAATTTTGATTTCAAATAAAATTTCCACATGTATATAAATACGATATGGTCTTCAATTTTCTGACGATTTGGGTCCAAAAGTTGAACAAATTTTTAAAATTGGGTCAGAGTTGAAAATATATATAAGGTAATTATTCAATTCTCCAACACAATATTATTTAATTAATGAGGGTGCAAACATGGTCACAGAGGCACATCACGCCTGGAATTCCAGGAACTTCATCGCAATATCCCCGTGGATTAGGACCATAACCAGAATAAGCTATGCATTTCTTCATACAACAATTTTCATCGCATGAATCTATACTGCAACTACCCAATGCACGGATACACCTAGCTTTAATCTGCGCCTCGCCGCCTTCCATTAATGTCCGCGGTGCAATCGCCGCCACAGCTGCACTTTTATAATTTCGTGATTTTTTTATGTAAAATGTAAATAAATTGGTCGGATTTTGTTTAAGAGTATTCAAAATTAATGATATTTGGTGTAAAAATTTATATTAGGGAAAATAGTTTTTTTTTTTTTCGTTCTTTATTTTTGATATATTATGGTTTTGATCATTTTGACTATTAAAATTTGATTTTAAACCTTTAATTTCTAAAAAAATTTGATTTCATCATTTATCTTTCAATAAAATTTAATTTTCATCCTTTATCTTTATAAAAATTTGATTTTCGACCTTTACCTTTTTAAAAAAAAAATCAAATTCTGATAGTTAGAGAATCAAAATCATAATAGGTGAAAGATAAAAGAAAAAAAATTATTTTCCATGTAATTTAATATATATATATATGTGTGTGTGGTATTTCTGATACATGCATATATAGATATAAAAGTGGAGTATATACCTGAAGTGAAGAGAAGAGCGATAACAAAGCAAGAGGAGAAAGGAAGGAAGGCCATTTTATTTTGCTTGTGATATATATGGATACCTTCAAACTTAACATGATTATTTATACTTAGTTCATTCTGTATATAATATTAAATTTGAAGTTATCCGTTGAGAACTCGTCATTATCGAAATTTATAATATGAAATTTATAACATAATAAATTTATTTACTGATAGCATTAATTAGTTATACTTGCTCAATCATACATATTTTACATAATGATATTAGTATATACATCCATACTATTAATAAGTTTCACAAAATTACTACTCAAAATTTTTAATATTTATCTATTTTAGCGTATTATTCTTTTAAACAAGAACAACTAGCACGTTGGAGACATAATAAACATGGGATAAACAAAAATTAAATGCATATATTAAATTCTCTTTTTTTTTAGCATAAAGTCCCTTTAAATCATTGACTAATTACAAATTCCATTTATTTACTATTTCTCCCTCAAATAGGAAGTGATTACAAAAATCGAACCTAATATTACGTCTAATATTAAATTGTAATATGAAAATTACTACCATTCCCTTTTTTTTTTTCAAATGAAATCATTATTCATATTTATTATTTCATTATATATTTTATAGTGCGGATAAACTACATATAGAGATATATATTAATTATAATATCTTCACCTAATTAGTAAATCACCTAATTATTAAAGTCAAAATTTTAATTAATATTTAAGAAAAAATTATTAATTCCATCCGTGCATTAAAAATTATTAAGAATTAGAAATTAAATGCTAGATGAAAATAAGGATCTTAATACTTTTGCTTAAAGTCAAGCAATTTTCTTATCCTTGAATTCATATCAGTTTATCCTAGAAAATTGTGATAACCACTTGAAAAATAAAAAATATATTAGCTTTGTGCCATTTTGACAAAATTATTTCAATATTAGCAATTTCGTGAATTGATAACCATTTAATAATTTAAAATAATTGTTAAGCAAAAGCTTTATCTAATTAATAAAGTCAAAATTATAATATTTAATGAAGAATTTATTAATTACATTCGTGAATTGATAACATAATCTTAAGAGATTATGACTAATTTAATGCAATATTTAATTTATTTTATATCATAAAAGTAGATAAATATAAAAACTGAGATTATGTTATTACTATTGTAAAATTATAAGAGATTTTATTACCATTCAAATATCGATATTTTGAGCAGAATGATCCATTAATAAAATTAAAAAAATATTGGCATGTAATTATATAAATTAGAAATATTGGTTTAATTTCACACTATTAATAAGTTTCACAAAACTAATGCTCAAATTTTTTAATATTGATCTATTTTATTATATTATATTTTTAAATAAGAACAGCTAGCACGTTGGAGACGTAATAAACATAGGATAAACTAAAATAAAATGCATACATTAAATTCTTTTTTTTTTAAGAGAAAAACAGAAAGTCCTTTTAAATCATTGACTAATTACAAATTCCATTTGTTTACTAACTCTCTCTCAAATTGAGAATGATAACGGAAATCTAACCTAATATTAGGTTAATAGTATTAAATTCTAATATAAAATTATGACCATTCCTTTTTTTCAATTGAAATTTTAATTCCATATTTATTATTTCATTATATATTTTAATTACCTATAATTTATTATAAAAATAGAGAAAAATCTATAAATTATAACAATTTTTATTTAAGTAAAACAAAAAATTAGCAATTTCATTCGCAAGTAGATTAGTAAAATGTGAGTTTAATTTTTATAAATGTATAAATATTAAATATGTATTGCATAGAGTGGAGGAAAAAAAATAACTGAATTATTATGAAAAATAAAATATTGTTAGGTGATAATATAATAAATTAACGTCTAGAACTCAATTCATTATCGAAATTTATAATATGAAATTTATACCATAATAAACTTATTTACTGATAGCATTAGTTGTACTCGCTGATATCATACGTATTCTACATTATGATATCAGTATATGCATCATATAGTTAAAATTTCATACTATTAATAAGTTTCACAAAATTATTACTCAAATTTTTTAATATTTATCTATTTTAGTATATTATTTTTTAAACAAAAACAACTAGCACGTTGGAGACGTAATAAACATAAGATAAACTAAAATTAAATGCATCATTAAACATAGATGTAAATGGCGGTCGCCGGGACCACCTAGGCGCTTGGCGTTATTCGACTGCAGATAACAAGGTCAAATCGCCGAGAAAAATCCGCCAACATATTTGGCACTGTTGAGGGCGCCTTGGCACTGCCTAGATGACAATTACTCTTCTTTTTTAATTTTTATTTCAACTTAAAAGTTAGAATTAAAATTAAAAAATAAAAACTGATTTATTAAATTACTAAAAAATGAAAGTTTAATTGAACTACTTCATAATTTATTCGTAATATGCATTTTGCTTTTTTTGTGTTTCATTTAGAAGTTGGACAATAATGTATTATGATAATTTTTAACATTTTGTTGACTTGTTATATTTTGTGATGTTTATTAACTATATTTAAATTTATAATTTTTCGTATAATGTATATTTTTATTAATATATGTTTAGAAAAAAATAATATTAATAAAAAATAAAATAAAAAATAAAAAATCTTGGCACCACCTAGGAAGTCTAGGCGCTTGAAGGTACTCGACTGGTCGACGACCGCCAAGCATCATTTGCACCCTTGGGTAATGTTGGTTCGTTAACAAAAATCAAGTTTTCAAACTTGTCAAAAAGGAATTCTAGAATCTTACTGTAACCCTTTTAAGTTTAAAAACAAGGAGTCTACAAGAGGTTTTATGGACCACAAAGGTTACAGCTGTGGACTTAAGAAGTTTGCAGCTGCAGAGTTATAGAACTTGCAAACAAAATAATAAACATGTAGAACTCAATTCATTATTGAAATTTATAATATGAAATTTATACCATAATAAACTTATTTACTGATAGCATTAGTTGTACTCGCTGATATCATACATATTTTACATTATGATTTATGATATCAGTATATGCATCATATAGTAAAAATTTCATACTATTAATAAGTTTCACAAAATTATTACTCAAATTTTTTAATATTTATCTATTTTAGAATATTATTTTTCAAACAAAAACAACTAACACATTCGAAACGTAATAAACATAAGATAAACTAAAATTAAATGCATCATTAAACATAGATGTAAATGGCGGTTGCCAGGTTCACCTAGGCGCTTGGTGTTATTTGACCACCGATGCCAAGGTCAAATCACCGAGAAAAATTGGCCAACATATTTGGCACTGTTGAAGGCGCCTTGGAGTGGCCTAGACGGCCATTACTCTTCTTTTTTAATTTTTATTTCAACTTAAAAGTTAGAATTAAAATTTAAAAAATAAAAACTAATTTATTAAATTACTAAAAAATGAAAGTTTAATTGAACTACTTCATAATTTATTCGTAATATGTATTTTGCTCTTTTTGTGTTTCATTTAGAAGTTGGACAATAATGTATTATAATAATTTTTAACATTTTGTTGACTTGTTATATTTTGTGATGTTTATTAACTATATTTTAAATTTATAATTTTTTGTATAATGTATATTTTTATTAATATATGTTTAGTAAGAAGTAATGTTAATAATAAAAAAAAAACATTGGCACCGCCTAGGAAGTCCAGACGCTTGATGGCACTCGACTGGTCGACGACCGCCAAGCACCATTTGCACCCTTGGGTAATATAGCCTCGCACTGAGGTGTTTCAAAATCCGATACTAAAGTGTCTGCCTAATTCTCCACTTTTCGCTACCCAAATTTGAGCTAAAATGTCTAATGATTGAGGCTCTAATGTAATCGATCACTACCCCCACTATTACATTTAGTTATGCTCATGCAACACTCGTAATATAGCAGGCACAAGTACATGTATATACATAGTAACAATTAATCAAAACACAATAAAACTCGTCAATAGAATCAACAACAATCAAGAAATTAAACTAAAAATAATTAAATCAAAACGTATATTCAAAATTCATAATCATCTCAAACATTTAAAATTATTAAGAGTACTAGCACATCAATTTAAACCCTAAATCTTACAAAATAAAAGAAAATAAATTAATAAACCATTAATTAAAATATAAAAATTAAAGAGAGGGATTGAATTTTTTAATCCCAAAAACATCTCCTCATTTTTAAGTGGACAACCCATCTAGTGGGTGGAAAAATATATGGAGACTCACAAATCTAAATTAATTTCTATCAAATTCTTAAAAAAAAAAATAAAAAATCCCGAAGGTAGCGCAGCTTCTCTGTTTTTCTCTCCCGCTGAATGTAATCTGCTCTTGCCTCTATCAAGCTGCTGCCCACAATTGGAAATGGGCCGTGGGCCCTTTTTTTTTCTTTCTTTCTCAAATGGGCTGCAATCTTCTTTCTATAGGCCCAGGTTATTGGCACTACCCTTTTTCATAAATACACTGCCATTCTTTAAAAAAAACATCTTAAGAAACTATATTACGCTTTAAATTAAAACCCTAATTACTATTCATATTCCTCCGTTACCGTATTCCTAATGTTGTCAGCGTCCACAAAACCAGGTGCATAACCCACCGAAAACTAGAAAAACAAAATAAAACTTCATTAAAAAAAATACAAATATTTAGGCTTTGTGTTTTTTGCAAAACGGAAGACAATGAAGAAGATGGAGAAGGGAAAGAGAAAAATTAATATGATAATTTAGGAATTTAGAAGATAGTGTATTCATTTGATGGGTAGTGTCTTTATCCGGATAGTGTATTTATTAAAAATGCTAGTGTCAATAACATGGGCCCTTCTTTTAATGGGAAATGGGCTGCTGCCTTGCTTTAGACACAGGTTATATGCACTCATATTTGTTTGTAGTACACACACCTCACAAATTGTCAATTTTAAAAAAAAATAATTTTTTTTGTGCACCCACCTTATCTCTCTTCGCCCTTTCTTTCATCTTTTCTTCTCACGTTTTTCTTTCTCTCTTCTATTCCCTTTTCTTATCTTCACTACATAGTCCCGTATTATTCCATTAAAACTGCATAATTTTTCACATCATGCCTACTTTCCACTAAAATTTATTTAAAACTTCAACGACCGTCTATCCACTGCAATGGCCCCGTCCTATTTGAAAAAATGAAAAAAAAAAGTAAGAATAAAGGTGAATTTTTTTTTCTTCCTCAATCATTATTCATCCTTTTCATGATCTCCTCTCTCAATCTCTATTTCTACATTCAAGTACAAGATTTTTTTTTGGTTCTGGTTATCGAAATAAAGTACAAATTTCTAACTTTTTTAAAGAAATTTTAGCCTTTTACCTTTTGTTCGTTTAATTTTTTGAATTATACCTTCTTATTTATTTATTTTTTTGAATTTTTTTTTTCAGAACATAATCAAGAAAATTCGGTTTGGATTGTTTGAAAAGATATATTAATTTTTTATTTATGATTTGTTTTGTGTTTTTCATTTCACATTTTTCTTTTCTTTATTTCTTTTTGGGAAAATTTTCAAAATTCAAACAAAAATTATTTGATTATTGCTTATTATTTTTCATTTATGGATTTTTTCACATTTTAAAAAAAATCATTATTTAATATATTGGAATTTTATAAGAAAAAATATAGTTATGTTTTTGGGAGTTGTTTCGATAATTAAGGTGGGTGTACAGATATAGGGAGAAAAAGTCAAAAAAATATTTATTATATTTTATATATTTTTTAATTAATAAAATTATGGAGTGTGTGTACTTTTGTTAATGTGAGTGCTCGAGATGACAATGGGGCAGGTCGAGACGGATACTAGAAGATCCAAATCCGCTCCACTCTATGTACTGATCAGGTCGGATCGATCCGTTGCGGATCACGGGGAGGGGCAGGTTGATCCATTCTAAATTAAAATTTTATAATATATACTATATTCTTACATATTTAAAATAAATTTAAGATCTTAATTAAAAAAATAAATTTATGATATTAAAAATATATTTACGAATTTATTTTTATCTTTAAATATGTTGATATCAATTAAAACTTATAGTTAAAACATCATAATATATTTCATATTATGTTTTATTAGTATATATTAATCTAAAATATATTTGTTAAATTAATTATTCTTATTTATACTATATACTAATAAACAATAATATATTTTTTCTATAAATACCATATATGTATATTCAAATTTTAGTAATATAAACGGGTTAAAATGGAGTGGGGCAGGGCGATAACGATATCCCATTCCGCCCCGTTGTGGATCGCGGGGCGATCCATACTGTGTGGGTTCAGATCAGAGTAGATCAGGGCAGACCAAATTGCTATCCCTATGAGTGCATATAAACTGAGTCCTTGTTTTATCTCTATCTAATTAACAAATGGACTGCAGCATTTTCATATCTCATTGGGCTGCTGCCCTTGAATTTTTAGTTCCCAATTAGGCTGCTTCTCAATTGCAAATGGGCCAAGAGTGTGGTGAAAAAGAAGTTGAATTGAACCGTGTTGTAAAAGAAGTTGCGAAATCATGCACCCACGAGACCAAGAAAGGAGTCTACACTTATCACCGAAAATGAATCTATCATCGCGCCACCATTGTCGTGCCGGTGGTGGCGGCACACGCTCCATTCCGCGCTGCTTAAACCTGAATCGTCCTCTAAAAAGCCTTGTGAAATCGTGCACCCAAAAGAGCGAGAAAGGGGTCGACATGTATCTTTCGTTCCTGTCGCTGCAATGGCTAAACCAAAGTATCTTCCAGGTAATGCGTTTTCATCTCCTAGTTTTTGAAAGGGTTAATTCTATATAAATACACCACCTTTTTACTCAACTTTCAATTTAATCCTGAGCTTCACGGTTATTGTAAAAAATCCTAACCTTTTAAAAATTTTCAATTCGATACACTTTTTTTTTTCCAGCTAGTAACTGATGACGTGTCTCGCCGAAGCACGTGAAATGTTGTCACGCTGACATACACGTGTGAAATATTTATTTGGCTAATTCTATATAAATACACCACCTTTTACTCAACTTTCAATTTAATCCTGAGTTCACGATTATTATTAAAAATCCCAACCTTTTAAAGAGTTTCAATTCGATACACTCTTATGTTGAAAGTTGAGTAAAAAATGGTGTATTTATATAGAATTAACCCTTTTTTAAATTTAACAAGTTAGGGTTAGGATTTAGTACGAAAATCTCATTCTTTCACAACTTCTTTTCAAATTCATTTAGTTTCGGTTTTAATTACCGAAATTTAGGATAAATTTTCAGAAATTAACATCGAAATGTCACTACATTTTCAGTTTCAGCTTTCGAAAGTTGTAGATCCTTTCCAGAATATCTTTCAAAATAATTTTGCTATGATGAAGTCTTATCCATTTGCTCCTTACTCTGGATTGCAAATGTGTTCGATCTTGTTAATTTTTCCCCTTAATTCTCTTAGCATTTAATTTGAATTATTAGAGTTTAGATAACAAAAATGTGATAGAGATGTCGACATTGCATGAGAGTTGGCTCGGGGAATTAGGTTCTGATTATAGATAAGAGAAGAATCTCATATATATATATATATTCAATGAAAAATAGTTCCCCAGATGCACAAATGCGTCATATATATTCATAAGCATGTGAAGTATATATATCTAGATGAAGTATATGCTCAAGTTTGGTTGTAAGCTCGTGTTCTTTTATAAACCTCAAAGGATGAGAAGCTTCTAATGATTAAAGGCTTCAAGAGCACCTTTCTTGATACTTGAAATGGGAATGATATGATGGAGTAAAATATTGTAAGATAATGAATAATATTTTTGAGTTTCTCATCCAGGTTGCACCAAAGAAGCACATCATTTGTGGAGGTCTTGCAGAAGTCAAATAAACCAGTTTTGGATGATTTCAGGAAAATATGGTGAAAAACTTACCAAAGTGAGGGGATGACGACGATAATCGTGATATGGAGTTGTCTACTTTCCGAATACTTTGGAGTTCGTGATGTGGAGTTATTACGACAAAAACTACATAAATTTTGATAAATAAAAGTGGTGGGTGTGCATAATTAAATTCATTAATTAAGGGCATATTAATCATAATTTTAATTTTAAATGGGTGCACTCAATACACTTGTGGGTGCATTTAACCGGGCCAAATAAATATAAATGGCCCAATTTCTTTTATCCTCTCGATCTATTTGTTCGATTGACTCAATAAAATATTAGACATGTGATTTGCTTCAAAAATTCTGCTTTCTTAACAAAGATAGCAAAACACTACATTTCTCGAAATTAAATACAATTAGTTAAATTAGTATAAAATATAAATGAAATCTTATTAAATTAATCAAATAAAGCATATGATCATTTCGAACAATTTTCACACTAATCATTAGAACTTATACGATATTTAAAATAACTTTAGCCAAATGGCATTGGACGGCATCATCTACTGCAAACCCCACTTTGCTCAGCTCTTCAAGGAGAGCTATGCTACATATTAATTATTATTTTTAATTTAAATATCAACAGTTCTTGTGTTCATTTATTTCTATCTTAATTTAAATATCAACCCCACTTTCCTAGTTCTTGTGTTCATTTATTTTTTTCTATTATCAAATTTCAACAGATATATATAAGGTAATAATTAATTCTGCACACCAACATATTAATTATTATTTTTAATTTAAAAGCCATATATATAAGACCACACATTAAAAACGTTGCTAAGGGAACCAAGTGGGCTAGCTCACCTGGCCACCGGGCTCCTCACTTAAATGGGTAGCCTGGGTTCGATTTCCTCTGGGAACGAATTAAGGGAGTTATAAGGTTGGCTTGGAGTGTTTTGAAGACTTGACGAACTAACTTGTAACTACTAACTAACATTACCGATAAAAAAAAAAAAAACTGTTGCTGAGGGAAAACCTTTCTCAAGGGACAAAACCAAACTCCTTGCCATTATTATTATTATTATAATAATTATTCAAAGATTAATGTATTAATATTAGAGGGGTGGGGGTAGGGGACAATCAGGTTTAACTAATCTTTCACATAGGCATTCCTTGCCAGGATGTGTAGGGTACACTTCGCAATGTCCCCGTGGATTATATTAATTTACCATAATAATAATCTATGCATTTCTTGTTACAACAATTTTCATCGCACGACTTATACGTAACACTTTACTTTCTCCTGCGCCTCCCCGCCTTCCATTAATGCAATCCCCACCACTTATAATTAACAAATTTCAGTAATGCATGCATGCTTGGGGTTTCAAGTGTAATATTTTATGTAAAAAGCAAATAAATTGATCGGATTGTGTCAAATAGAATTCAAAAGTAATGACATTTTGTGAAAAATTTATATATAATTTAGTGAAATTAATCTTTTTTCGTTCTTTATTTTTTACATATTATAGTTTTGATCCTTTTGACTATTAAAATTTGATTTTAAACCTTTATCTTCCAAAAACTTGATTTTCATTCTGTATATTTATAAAAATTTGATTTTCATCCTTTATATTATAAAAAATAATCAAATTCTAATAGTTAGAGGATCAAAATCATAATAGATAAAAGATAAAAGAAAAAAAAAAGTTTCCATGTAATTTAACACACACATATATATATATATATATGTGCGTGTGTTTGGTATCTCTTATACATGCATATATAGATATAAAAGTGGAGTATATACCTGAAGTGAAGAGAAGAGCGATAACAAAGCAAGAGGACAATGGAAGGAAGGCCATTTTATTTTGATTGTGATTTGAAACTTAATTTGATGGAGTGATCACCTCAACAATTAACATGACTATTTATACTTAGTTCATTCGGTATATAACATTAAATTTGAAGTTATCCGTTTAGAACTCATGTCATTATCCAAATTTATAATATGAAATTTATAACATAAGAAATTTATTTGCTGATAGCATTAACTAGTTATACTTGCTCAATCATACATATTTTATATAATGATATTAGTATATACATCTTATAATAAAAATTTCATACTATTAATAAGTTTCACAAAATTACTACTCAAATTTTTTAATATTTATCTATTTTAGTGTATTATTTTTTTTAAAACAAGAACAACTAGCAAGTTGGAGACATAATTGTTAGTACCTTGTTTTAGATTTTGATGTGTGCAAAACAATTGGTTAAAACTGTTATTTTGACTAACACTTTATCAAGGAAATTGGTGTTTGAAACATATAGTTGTAAAGAGAAGTCTACAGCTGTATATTTGATCACTATACAGTTACGACATGATCCTACAGCTGTAAGGTTTCCCTACAGCCAGTTTTTGTTATTTTCAGGACTCTACAGCTGCAAGGTTGAAGACTCTACAGCTTCAAGTATCCGTTTGAAGATGAAGTACAAGTCAGAAATTAATTGAAGGTTAAGATGACCCTTAAGGACTATTAGCGTAGCCTTTGAGCACTCACTAAACTTAAGTGGAGTTTTTCTTTAATTCTGGTGGATAATGAAGATTAGTTACAAAGGAGGCCAGAATTCTGAGAAAAGGACATAATACATTCAGTACTATCCTGTGTGAAGGATGATGACCACTTCACACATGCCAATAGAGAGAGAGGAGCCTTATCCGGTTTTCAAATTTGAAAATTCCAACGGATAAGTCACACCACTCAATCTATAAATAGAAGATGTCCTGAGAGGAAGCAAAAAAACAACAACCTCGAGCATACAAGCATTCAACCTAAGCAAGTCTACAGCCAGCATATCCTGAGAGAGCTTATTCTGTTTTTTTAATTCTTTGTGATTCATAGGATAGTTGGTTAGGATCTTTCTTAGTAAGAATCACATCTTTTTGTTGTTGTTCCCTCACCTGATTTAATTTCTACTTAGTGTAGATATCTCTTTGTGAGGTTTTGTAAAACTCTTTGTGAGTTGATATTCTGAGTGAATAGAGTAGGTTATCTCTTTTTAGAATAGGAATCTGAGTGAACCTAGTTCTAAGGGGGAACTACTTGTATTGATCTTTGTGATCACTTCTTAGTGAATTTGGCACCTGAGTGGTGTAAGAGTGGATGTAGGTTGTCTCTTTATAGACACTGAACCACTATAAAATCTGGTCTTTTTACTTCTCGTTCTTTATATTCTTGCTCCTGCATATTTATTTATCTTGTTACATTCATCATTGTTTTAAAGTCTGAGGTGCATAAAACTCTTGTGTTTTTCACAGAAACTGACTCTACAGCTGTAGACTTCCATAAGTCACTCAACTGTTAAGTCTTGTTTACATTGTTTTTCATTGATCACTCACTTTATTCCGCTGCACATTGAAGTATTCTCAATACAATTTTAATTGTGAGAATTACTCTGATATTTTTTCTACAAGTGATTGTTTGATTTGCAAAGTTTTGAACTTTGCAGCTGCAGACTCTGTAGTCTACAGCTGTAACCTTTGTGGTCATGTTTTAAAAACTCTTGTGGACTTACTCTTTTAAACTTAAAAAAAAGGGCTATTGCAAGGTTCTAGTATCCTTCCTTTTTGAAAAGTTTGAAAATTTGTTTTTGACCTCAAGGTCTATTCAAACCCCCCTCTAGACCTTGACCACTTTAAGAGACTAACAATAATAAACATGAGATAAACAAAAATTAAATGCATACATTAAATCCTTTTTTTTTTTTAAGAAAAAAGCATAAAGTCCCTTTAAATCATTGACTAATTACGAATTCCATTTATTTACTATTTCTCCCTCAAATTGGAAGTGACTACAAAAATCGAACCTAATATTTCGTCAATAGTATTAAATTGTAATATGAAAATTATTATCATTCCCTATTTTTTTCTCAAATGAAATCATTATTCATATTTATTATTTTATTATATATTTTATAGTGTGGATAAACTACATGTAGAGATATATGTTAATTATAATATCTTCACCTAATTAGTAAATCACCTAATTATTAAAGTCAAAATTTTAATATTTAAGAAAAAAATTATTAATTCCATCTGTGCATTTAAAATTATTAAGAATTAGAAATTAAGTGCTAGATGAAAATAAGGATCATAATACATTTGCTTAAAGTCAAGCAATTTTCTTATCCTTGAATTGATATCAATTTATCCGTGAAAATTGTGATAACCATTTGAAAATATAAAAAAAATATTAGCTTTGTGCCATTTGACAAAATTATTTCAATATTAGCAATTTCGTGAATTGATAACCATTTAATAATTTAAAATAATTGTTAAGAAAAAGCTTTATCTAATTAATAAAGTCAAAATTATAATATTTAATGAAAATTTTATTAATTACATTCGTAATTGATAACATAATCTTAAGAGATTATGACTACTTCCATGCAATATTTTATTTTATATCATAAAAGTAGATAAATATAAAAATTGAGATTATGTTATTAATATTGTAAAATTATAAGAGATTTTATTACCATCCAAATATCGATATTTTGAGCAAATTAAAATGATCCATTAATAAAATTAGAAAAATATTGGCATGTAATTATATAAATTAGAAATATTGGTTCAATTTCACACTATTAATAAGTTTCACAAAATTACTGCTCAATTTTTTTAATATTTATCTATTTTATTATATTATTTTTTAAATAAGAACAGCTAGCACGTTGGAGACGTAATAAACATAGAATAAACTAAAATAAAATGCATACATTAAATTCTCTTTTTTTTTTAAAAGAGAAAAGCAGAAAGTCCTTTTAAATCATTGACTAATTACAAATTCCATTTGTTTACTAATTCTCCCTCAAATTGAGGGGCCGTTTGTTTCAAATTCTTAATGGTAATGAGAATGAAATTTTATTTTTCTTCTTTACCCTTACATATGTTGAATGATAGTTTATATTCATGGTTGTTACATCATTAGTATTGTGCTCCAATTTTGGAATAAGTTGACAAAAAAGAAAGTTGTTAATTGTGGTAAGGGGTATTGATTGAGGAGGATAATTATAGGATGAAACGAGGGTAATCAAATGAGTGTAATGATCGCCTTATTTAGGAGGAAAATCAATATTGTGTACCTCATTTGTTCTCATTATCTACTTTAATTACTATACATTTATCTAACCTAATATTACATTAATAGTATTAAATTCTAATATAAAATTATGACCATTCCTTTTTTTCAAATGAAATTATTAATTTCATATTTATTATTTCATTATATATTTTAATTACCTATAATTTATTATAAAATATATATAAATTATAACAATTTTTATTTAAGTAAAACAAAAAATTAGCAATTTCATTTGCAAGTAGATTAGTAAAATGTGAATTAAATTTTTATAGATGTGTAAATATTAAATATGTATTGCATAGAGTTGAGGAAAAAAAAAAACTGAATTATTATGAAAAATAAAATATTGTTAGGTAATAATATAATAAATAAGAGCATTCCCAACCGTGGTGGCAAATTTGCCACCAAAAATGCCTATTTGTTATTAAATTTGCTACCAACGGTAAAATCACCTCCAACCATTAAACTCAAATCTTAACTCAATAGGTGTATTCGCTTAGAATATTCTTATTTTAATCAAATTTATTTTTAATTTTATCTTATATTTGTATGTATTTTTATTAATAAGATGATGAAGGTTTATATTTTGTATATTTAATTTTATGTCATATAATATTATGAAAAAAATATAAAATAGTTTAAAAAATAAGACTAATTTTAAATTGGTTATATGGAAAATAAATTAAATTAAAAATATATCAAATAATATATAAATATATATATCAAATTAATTAAATTAAAAAAAATAGTTGACACCATGAATAGTATGTGGCAAATTTGCCACACTATATTCATATATGGCAACTTGCCATCATATTTGCTACTCCCTTGTAGAGATGTTAATCCGGGCCGGGCTAATAGGGTCGGCCCGTTTAACCCTGAAAAATGCAGGTTTAGGGCTATGCTTGCACTGGCCCGTTTAAATCCGGACTTTTTTTGGCCCGGCCCTATTAGCCCGCGGGCTAAACGGGCTAGCCCGCCGGTTAACCGAGCCCGCCAGCTAGCCCGCATAATTTTTTCTATTTTATATTTACATATTAAATATATAATATACTTATTAGTTATTGTTATTATTAATTGAAGTTATCTCCAATTTCTATTTAGATGTTATATTAATTTTAAGTATTTAAATTAAAACTTTTAAATACCAATGAACTTTTAAGTATTTAAGTGTTGACGTTTGAACTTTTTAATTATGTTAAACTATTTTTATTAATTTTAATGAAATTATAAATAATGTTTAGGTTATAGTTTAGATGTTAACATTTTATGACAATTATTTTAGATTATGTGTTAAATTTTAGATTTTTTTTATATTTTTGACATAACCCGTTTATGACCCGATTAGCCCGAGGACCTCTAGGGTTAGAGTTAGGTCTCAAATATTAGAGGACCGTTAAGAATGAACCGGATAAGGCCCTAACCCGTTTAGCCCGAAACCCGTTAGGGCTGACCCTATAGGGTTAGGGCTAGCCCGTTTAACATCTCTACTCCCTTGGATCCCATTTAAATGGCAAATTGGTGTTTGCTACCACATTTGCCTCCCCATTGGGAATGCCCTTCATCTAGAACTCAATTCATTATCGAAATTTATAATATAAAATTTATACCATAATAAACTTATTTACTGATAGCATTAGTTGTACTCGCTGATATCATACATATTTTACATTATGATATCAATATATGCATCATATAGTAAAAATTTCATACTATTAATAAGATTCACAAAATTATTACTCAATTTTTTTAATATTTATCTATTTTAGTATATTATTTTTTAAACAAAAACAGCTAGCACGTTGTAGACGTAATAAACATAAGATAAACTAAAATTAAATACATCATTAAACATAGATGTAAATGGCGGTCGCCGGGACCACCTAGGCGCTTGGCGTTATTCCACCGGCGACGCCAAGGTCAAATCGCCGAGAAAAATTCGCCAACATATTTGACACTGTTGAGGGCGCCTTGGCACTGCCTAAACGACCATTACTCTTCTTTTTTAATTTTTATTTCAACTTAAAAGTTAGAATTAAAATTTAAAAAATAAAAACTAATTTACTAAATTACTAAAAATGAAAGTTTAATTGAACTACTTCATAATTTATTCGTAATATGTATTTTGCTCTTCTTTTTTTTTTTTCATTTAGAAGTTGAACAATATAATGTATTATGATAATTTTTAACATTTTTTTTGACTTGTTATGTTTTGTGATATTTATTAACTATATTTTAAATTTATACTTTTTCGTATAATGTATATTTTTATTAATATATGTTTAGAAAAAAGTAATATTAATAAAAAAATAAAATAAAAAATAAAAAACCTTGGCACCGCCAAGGAAGTCTAGGCGTTTGATGGTACTCGACTGGTCGACGACCGCCAAGCACCATTTGCACCCTTGGGTAATATAGTCTCGCACTAAGGTGTTCCAAAATTCGATACTAAAGTGTCCTCCTAGCTAATTCTCCACTTTTCGCTACCCAAATTTGAGCTAAAATGTCTAATGATTGGGGCTCTAATGTAATCTATCATCCCTCGAATTGTTTAGAAGCATACTTTACGTTTTCAATTAATCACTACCCCCACTATTACGGTTAGTCATGCTCATGCAACACTCGTAATATAGCAGGCACAGTTACATGTATAAACATAGTAGCAATTAATCAAAACACAATAAAGCTAGAATCAACAACAATCAAGAAATTAAACTAGAAATAATTAAATCAAAACGTATATTCAAAATTCATAATCATCTCAAACATCTAAAATTATTAAGAGTACTAGCACATCAATTTAAACCTTAAATCTTACAAAATAAAGGGAAAAATTAATAAACTATTAATTAAAATATAAAAATTAAAGAGAGGTAACCCTAGAAAATATCGAATTTTTGAATCCCAAAAATACTCTCCTCATTTTTAAGTGGACACCCCATCTAAGTGGAGATAAAAAGTTTTTTGGTCCCATAACTTATTGAGTGTCCGATTTTGGTCCCAAAAAATTTAAATTTTCAATTTTGGTTCCATAACTCTTGGTGTTTGTCCAATTTTGGTCCCATTTTTACCGAAAAATGTAAATAATGTTATTTTTTGCCATGCACAACGCATGTTGTGGTTGAATTTGAAATTTTCCGGCACTCTTGTTGACGTGGGTGCCATATAATAAATTTTTTACTTATTTTTTCAATATTATTGAAACGCTAATTAAAATAATAAAATATTATCAAGGATGATGGAAAGTTCCAAATGTAACTACCTTGTGCACCGTACATGGCAAAAATAATATTATTTTCACTTTTTCGGTAAAAAATGGGACCAAAATTGGACAAACTCCAAGAGTTACAGGACAAAAATCGAAATGTTAAAATTTTTGAGACCAAAATTGGACAAACTCTAAGAGTTACGGGACCAAAATTGAAAAGTTAAAATTTTTGGGACCAAAATCGGACACTCAATAAGTTATGGACGTAAAAATAATTTTCTCCATCTAAGTGGGTGGAAAAATATATGAAGACTCTCAAATCTAAATTAATTTCTCTCAACTTCTTTAAAAAAAAAAAAAAAAAAAAAAAAAATCCCGAAGGTAGCCCAGCTTCTCTGTTTCTTTTTCTCCCGCTGAATGTAATCTGCTCTTGCCTCTATCAACCTGCTGCCCACAATTGGAAATGGGCCGTGGGCCCTTTTTTTTCCTCAAATGGGCTGCAATCTTCTTCTTTTAGGCCCAGGTTATTGGCACTAAGCCTTTTTCATAAATACACTATCATCCTTTTTAAAAAAAAAAACATCTCAAGAGACTATATTACGCTTTAAATTAAAATCCTAATTACTATCTATATTCCTCCATCATCGTATTCCTAATATTGTCAACGTCCCCAAAAGACAGTGCATAACCCATCGAAAACTGGAAAAATAAAATAAAACTTCATTAAAAAAATACAAATATTTAAGGAAAAAAAAAAGAAAATAGTATCAAAATTTAGAATGTTTTCATGTTGTAAAAAATATTGTGCTGAAAATCGTAATGATATTGTTCATATCTGATTTTATGAAATTGTGTGTAATTTTCGAAAAAAAAATTGAATTTTGATACAATATTCGAAATAAAAAGTCGAAAAACTTAAATATTTTCAGTTATTTTTTTCGAAATGTTTTGTTTGAAGAAACCAATCGAATTGCAGAACATATGTCTTTTTTTCAAACAAATATTTCTGAGATATTTAGTCCAGATCTGTAAAAAGAAATATGTATTCCAGATCTGTAAAAATCCTCAAAGTCTCAACCATCATTCAAAATTAATTCAAATAAAAGAGAGAGAGAGATAAGGATAAAATTTACCTCTCACTTTGGGTTTATAAAACAACCCTCTTAAAATCGTCTCTTCACATCTCTCTTTTGTTTGTGTGTTGATATGCTGTTCTTCAATATGTATTTCTTTGTTAATTTAGGCTAGTAAAATTTTCTATTGGAAACAGAAAATTTTCTATGGTGATTTTTTTTGGAATTGAGTGTATTGGAGTGTGGATTGGGAAAGAAGAGATGAAGGATGATGAAGGAGGGAAGACATCTGTGTTGTTTGCAGATCGGAAATAATGAAGACGATGGAGAAGGGAAAGAGAAAAATTAATATGATAATTTGAGAATTTAGAAGGTAGTGTATTTATTTAATGGGTAGTGTCTTTATCAGGATAGTGTATTTAATAAAAAGGCTAGTGCCAATAACAAGGGCCCTTCTTTTAATGGGAAATGGGCTGCTGGTTATATGCACTCCCATTTGTTTGCAGTACATGATTTTTTTTTTCGATTCTGGTTATCGAAATAAAGTACAATTTTCTAATTTTTTTAAAGAAATTTTAGCCTTTTACTGATTCGTTATATTTTTCGAATTATACCTTCTTTATTATTTATTTTTTCGAAAAAGTTATTTTTTTAAAAACATAATCGAAAAAATTCTGTTTGAATTATTTGAAAAGATATATTAATTTTTTATTTATTATTTGTTTTGTGCTTTTCATTTCACATTTTTCTTTTCTTTATTTCTTTTTGGGAAAATTTTCAAAATTCAAACAAAAACTACTCGATTCTTGCTTATTATTTTTCATTTATGGAATTTTTTTCATTTTTAAAAAAAATCATTATTTAATATATTGATATTTTATAAGAAAAATATAATTATATTTTTGGGAGTTGTTTCGATAAGGTGGGTGTTCAGATTTAGGGAGAAAAAGTCAAAACAATATTTATTATATTTTATATATTTTTTAGTTAATAAAATTATGAAGTGTATGTACTTTAAACAAATGTGAGTGCATATAACCCGAGTCCTTGTTTTATCTCCACTAATTAGCAAATGGACTGAAGCATTTTCATATCTCATTGGGCTGCTGCCCTTGAATTTTTAGTTCCCAATTGGGCTGCTTCTCAATTCCAAATGGGCCAAGAGTGTGGTGAAAATAAATATAACATGACCCAATTTCTTTTATCCTCTCGAATCTATTTGTTCGATTGACTCAATAAAATATTAGGTAAGTGATTTGCTTTAAAAAATCTGTTTTCTTAACAAAAATAGCAAAACACTACATTTCTCGAAATTAAATACAATTAGTTAAAAACAATTTTCACAGTAATCATTAGACCTTATAAGATATTTTTTCTGTCCCACATGAATTTGCACACTTTCCTTATTTAAACGTCCAACACAAATTTGCACACTACTAAAAAAGGAAACATTAATTTACGTGCACACTCACAAACATATACACATATTTACCCATATGTCCCTACTTTATATATAAAACATATATTCTTAAAAAATGTGCCGTCCCGTAGGGTGCAAATTCCTACGGGTCCTACGGGACGGAGAGAGTATTTAAAATAACTTTAGCCAAACGGCATTGGACGGCATCATCTACTGCAGTTCTGCAAACCTCACTTTGCTCAGCTCTTCAAGGAGAAAGGAAACTATGCTACTCTAAATAAGAATTCTTCTTTGAAGAAACAAGCCTCCCCTCAAGATCATCCAGACACAAACCGATCAATCCAACGACGAAAAACAACCGCCCTCCGAAGAGGAACCTGCCGAGGTTGAACAGGAAACATAGCTTTCTCTTATATCCTTCTCTCGACTCGAAATTCAGCTCGATTTTTGGGTTGAATTGCCTACTAAGCTTCTTTAATTTTTCTGCATTGGTGCATGCATGATTGAGGTAGCAGCAGTTTTGTTTTGGCCCCACGATTTTTTTTTTTAGAATTTTTTTTTTGAGTTATGAGCACACTTTTATTAGTGGTGTGTTTTTTTCATATATAATTTTCAATTTTGTCATGTAACTGTGTTTGAGTAAATCTCTCTCTATATTTTTTTTAGATAAGTAGGTTGCGTCGCATACAATTTCATTAAATTATGCTGACTAAATTTAATTTAATATGATTAATAGAGTGCCAATTTACACTTAGTTGATTCAGTTCACAATAAAAATAATTCAAACATAGTTCGTAAACTAGGTGAAGATTTAAACTCTTCTGAAATAAAAAAAGTTAGAAATTCAAACATATAAAGTAAATTTTTTGTTTAAGTTCCATTATTAAAAATTGTTGAATTTTGGCACCAAAAATAGTAAAAAAAGGGGAAAATTATTTTTTTTGTTTAAGTTCCATTCTTCCCCGGGTTTTCACACTATGTCAGATGTTATAATAAACATCAGTCGACGGCGAATTTGACTTCTCAACAGATGCCCGATTGCGAGGACGCCTCTTATGGCTGCGGATCCGGCCACACCTCGGCAATTCCTTGCAGTAACTCTACTATGGATGTTGATCCAGCATCCTTTGCGGCGCACACCAATGCCCCAGATACCTTGCCCGTAAAGAGGGTATTCCCAAAATCCACGGGTGACTTGGACGCAAATTTTGGACCTCGGCCTACTGGGCACCCCGTTGTTACACGTCCGGCTGTTGGAGGCACGCAACAGGGTGCTAAACGGACCTTTGCGCAGGTGATTGCGGGAGGTTCGGAGCCCTCGCTTGAGGGTGCCCATCCGGGTTCGTCTGCAACCGCGAAGCCGGTTCGGCAAGGTGACTTCTATATCATAGAGGTGGACGAATTGGCATATCAGCAAAGTGTACGGGGACTTTTGTAATGCCCTTATTGGTCGAATGTTCACACAATCTGGGAAGCCTTTGTTGACCCGACTGGCCCTTACTGATGCGTTGAAGGGGGCTTGGCATCTCACTTCGGGTTTGAAGCTGATCCCTCTGGGCAAGGGTTATTTTACTGTCTTATTTGATTCGGAATTGGATAAGAATAGAGTTGGTGTACGCAGTAGCTGGCAATTAGAATCTGGTCACTTTCGCCTCCAGAATTGGGTGCTGGATTTTAATCCCAATAATATTAAAACGTCTTCAGTTCATGTCTGGGTCAGGTTCATGGAGCTGCCAATTGAATATTGGCATCCAAAGATATTGGAATCCCTTGCAGCTGTGGTTGGGAATATAATTAGAGTAGATAGGAATACTGCGGATCGTACAATGGGGCACTACACGCGTATACTTATTGAGGTGGATTTGAAAAGCAATCTTGAACAGAAGATCATGTACAAACGGGCGAATCAATTTGCTTTTACTACATTGCATTATGAGAATCTCCTTGATTTTTGTAGGGAATGTAACGTGGTGGGGCATTCTACTACTAGATGTTCAAAGGTTGGCCAGGGAAAGCCGGGTTTTGAGCGAAATGGCAGAAGTCGTAGTAGACGGAAAATGAGGGTTTCTTCGGTGGGGCTTAATACATGTGTTGGGGAGAACGGTGTTACCTCTGGTCCGTCTAAGGTGACAAAAGGTCTGAAGGCTGGGCTGGACAAGGCGGTAGAAGACTCGGAGACTGGGCTGGAGGTTTCAGCGGTTTCCCCCCCGAGGGAGGATGACATGAGTTTGGCTTTGGTACCAATGAGTAAGGATTCTAATACTACTTCGTGTCACGATGATGCCTCAGGTTGGGAAGAGGTTCCGGCCTCTCGCTCGTGCTCAAAGTTTGGTTTTTCGGATGTCCTACGGGTGTTTCCATCAAAAAGGCCCTTCGTGGTGTAGCCCATTCCAAGGGACAACAGCGGGGGTCTACAGTTGGTGTGTCCGGTGAGCCTCCTGGACTGCTCGCTCAGTGGGATTCTGGTCTTGCGGCTGCTGGTTTGCGACAACAATCTCCCTCCTTGCAGGTTAACGCTTCGCTTTATGTGATTGATAACTTGGCTCCAAAGTCCAGGGAGATGGCTTTGGTTGCTCGTCGGAGTTGGGCTGATGAACTGGAGGAGGAGTAGGAGGGTCTCTCATAGCCGCAAAAGCATAACCATGTTTAGCAGTTGCTGTATGCTGCTGTCTTTATGCTGTTGTCTTAGTTGTTGTATGCTACTGTCTTAGTTGCTATATGCTGCTGTCTTAGTTGATGTATGTTGCTGTCTTTATGCTGATGTCTTTATGCTGCTGTCTTAATTGTTGTCTGCTGCGGTGTTTACATCTATTTTCTGTTGTTTTTAACTTTGAACAGCTGCTCTATTTCGATCTTGTGATGGCTTTGCTTTCCGGGCCTTGTTCTTATAGGTGTGATTTTTTTAGGCCTTGTATACCGGGCCTTGTCCTTAGGGGAGTAAGGGCTTGAATGTTTGCACTCTTTTTCCCTCGACTGGTTTATCCACAACGGCGAGGTTTTTAATAAGGCACATTCATCCTTCATTTTCCCTCCTTTATCGGGGTTGTGGATTCTTTTCTTTTTCTTTTAATAATAATACCATATTTCTCATGTTACTTTATCTCTTTTAGATTTTGGTCCTATTAACTTTCAAATTTTGATTTTCATCTTATAACTTACATATTTTTTATTTTTGTTGTATAACCTTATCTTTTTTATTTTTACGTGGATGGGGATGTCACAGGACTAAAAACAAAAAGTATATATAAGTTACAGAACGAAAATAAAAATTTGAAAGTTAATTGGACCAAAATAAAAAATAGGTAAAGTTATAGGATGAAAATCAAAATTTATAAGTTAGTTGGATCAAAATTATAAAAGAGATAAAGTTACATGATGAAAATCAAAATATGCATTATGCATTTTGAATTTGGTCCAGTAAGTGTGAAAATATTTTAATTTTTATCCTTTACAAACTTATAGGACCAATATCAAAATATGCTATTCAAACACTTTAATTCCATTTCTTCAAGACATACTGCAATTTATAACAGTACCTTTGTTGCCATGCGAATGTCTAATTTTGGTCGAAGAACTTGTTTATTATCCAATTTTAACTTCAATTAAACTTTCCACATTATTTAAATACGATATGTTCTTCAATTTTATGAGGATTTGGGTCCAAAAGTGGAACAAAATTTTAAAATCGGGTTAGAGTTGAATATATATATAAGGTAAATACTCCAACACAATATTTTATACTCCCTCCCTCCCAGAGTTGTTTTCAACTTTGGGATTGCACACTTTTTAAGAAAATTAGGATGATGTGTAAAGTTATATTATTAAAATAATAAGATTAGTTGGATTGAATGTAAAAATAATAGCATTTTGTGTAAATATCATGTGAATATTGTGAGAATAAAGTTAAAGTAATAATTTCCATTTATAGAGTGTGAAAATAATTATGGGACGGACGAAAAAGGAAAGTGTGAAAAATATTTCTCAAGGGACAAAACCGGAAAAACCAAACTCCACTATTATTCGAACAAAGTATTTATATTAAAATTAATTAATGAGGCAAACATTCATGCTCACAGAGGCATACTTCGCCAGGAATCCCAGGAACTCCATCGCAATATCCCCGTGTATCAGGGCGAGTATAATCACCTAAGCATTTCTTGATACAACATTTTTCATCGCATGACTCTATACTACAAAAGCCCAATCGATCCGTACACCTCTTTAGTTTCCCGGCCTTAATCCCCACCTCGCCACCTCTGCCGCCTTCAATTAGTGTCCGCGGTGCAATCGCCACGACTGCATTGTTATCATAAAAAGTAAATAAATTGGTCGGATTGTGTTTAACAGAATTCAAAAGTAATAACATTTTGTGTAAAAAATTATATATAATTCAGGAAAAATAGTTTTTTCCGTTCTTTATTTTTCACATAATATGGTTTTTGTCCTTTTGACTAATTAAAATTTGATATTAAATTAGATTATGATCCTGTAAGTTAGGAAAAGGACCAAAGTCAAAATATTTTCAAACCTACAGGATCAATATCAAAATGTATAATTAGAAGGACCAAATTCAATATGAAGATAAGTTATGTGACTTATAAATTTTTAATCCCAAAAATTTATATATAATTTAGGAAAAATGATTTTTTCGTATTTTATTTTTGGCATATTATGATTTTGGTCCTCTTAACTATTAAAATTAGATTTTAGTCCTTTATCTTTAAAAAATTTGATTTTAGTCCTTTATCTTTCAAAAAATTTGATTTTCATCCTTCATCTTTTAAAAAAAAAAAATTGATTTTCGGCCTTCATCTTTAAAAAAAATTCTAATAGTCAGAAGATCAAAATCATAATTGGTGAAAGATAAAAGACAAAAAAAAATTATTTTCCATGTAATTTAACACACACACACACACACATATATATATATATATACACGCATGTGTTTGGTATCTCTTGTACATGCATATATAGATATAAAAGTGGAGTATATACCTGAAGTGAAGAGAAGAGCGATAACAAAGCAAGAGGAGAATGGAAGGAAGGCCATTTTATTTTGCTTGTGATATGGATACATTGAAACTTAATTTGATGGAGTGATCACCTCAGCAATTAACAAGATTTATACTTATTTCACACTGTATGTAAAATTAAATTTGAAGTTATCGGTGATAAATTTAAACTTGTAGATAGGTTTTCATTTATTGAAATTCACCAATTGCATCTCATGTTGGTTAGGGTTGACCCCATCCAAATGAGATGGCTCATACTGTATATAATATTAAATTTGAAGTTATTACGGAAATCTAACCTAATATTAGGTTAAGGGGGTGTTTTGTTTCATAGATTAGGGTGGATTAAGTTCCTAATCCTAAATAAAATTGTGTTTGGTTTCTAGGATTTGAGCCCAGGATTAAATCCTGGCCCGATATTTGAATTCAACCTAATCCTACAAAAAAGGGATAACTTGATCCCAACTATTACATCGGATTAATTTTAAGATAACAATCATAAATACCAAACACATACGTGCTATTTTAAAATTAAGATTGAAATCAATACAATCCATTGAAATTCTATCCTACTCAATCTATTCTATTTAGGAAACCAAACACCTCCAAATAGTATTAAATTGTAATATTAAAATTATGACCATTCTTTTTTTTTTTCAAATGAAATCATTAATTTATTATTTCATTATATATTTTATAGTGTGGATAAACCACATATAGAGAGATATGTTAATTATAAAATCTTCACCTAATTATTAAAGTCAAAATTTTAATATTTAAGGAAAATTTTATTAATTCCATATGTGCATTGATAACATATATCTTAAGAGATTATAAGTTAATTCCATGTAATATTTTATTTTATATTATAAAAGTAGTTAAATATTACATTAGAGATTATATTATAAATATTGTAAAATTAAATAAATGTGATGTTATTTAAATTTTATATTTATAATATCATCGATACTACCTTTTATACATATAAGAAGAAATCAAATTATGGAAGATAAAATGATCATTTTCTTAAGTCATGATTTGACAAGAGTTGATAATGATGGTAAAATCATAATAAAAGAATTAGAAATTAAATGCTAGATGAAAACAAGGATCATAATACTTTTGCTTAATGTCAAGCAATTTACTTATCCGTGAATTGATATCAATTTATCCGTGAAATATGTGATAACCATTTGAAAATATCAAAAAGTATTAGCTTTGTGTCATTTGACAAAATTCTTTCAATATTAGCAATTTCCTGGTTTGATAACCATTTGAATTTTAAAATACTTGTTAAACAAAAGCTTTACCTAATTAGTAAATCACCTAATTAATAAATTCAAAATTATAATATTTAATGAAAAATTTACTAATTCCATTCGTGAATTGATAACATAATCTTAAGAGATTATGACTTATTTAATGCAACATTTTTTTATATCATAAAAGTAGATAAATATATTATGTTATTAATATTATAAAATTATAAGAGATTTTATTATCATCTAAATATCAATATTTTGAGTAGAATGATCGATTAATAAAATTAGAAAAATACTGGCATGTAATTATATAAATTAGAAATGGCTTAGTCTTATATGCACCAGTTACACCGTGCAACTCAAGTTCATTTTTAAAAAGTTACACAAAATATTACTGAAAAGTTAAACATTTATTACTGAAAAGTGTATCTTTAATAGTGTAACTTTTCAGTAATAATTTGTGTAACTTTTCAGTAGTATTTTGTGTAACTTTTTAAAAATGAACTTGAGTTGCACGGTGTAACTGGTGCACAAGAGACTTACTCATTAGAAATATTGCTTCAATTACTATTAATAAGTTTCACAAAATTACTACTCAAAATTTTTAATATTTATCTATTTTAGCATATTATTTTTTAAACAAGAACAACTAGCTAGCACGTTGGAGACGTAATAAACATAGGATAAACTAAAATTAAATGCAGACATTAAATCCTCTTCTCTTTTTTTTTTTTAAGAGAAAAGCATAAAGTCCCTTTAAATCATTGAGTAATTACAAATTCCATTTATTTACTAATCCTCCTTCAAATTGGGAGTGATAACGGAAATCTAACCTAATATTACGTTAATAGTATAAAATTGTAATATTGAAATTATGACCATTCCTTTTTTTCAAAGGAAATCATTAAGTTCATATTTATTATATGATTATATATTTTAATTACCTATTATTTATTATTAAAAAATACATAAATTATAACGATTTTTATTTAAATAAAAAAAAAAACTAGCAATTTCATTTGCAAGCAGAGTAGTAAAATATGAATTATCGTTTTACAATTTAAACTTGTAGATAATGTTGTTCCTAATGTTAGGATACTGAAGACAACACTCTGGCCCAGTAAAAATTGCCTACGTTGATGCTTCACGACTTTTTTTTGGTCCCTTAAAGTGGTCAAGATCTAGAGGGGGTGAATAGACCTGGAGTCAAAATCAGATTTTTCAAACTTTTTCAAAGAGGGAATTCTAGAACCTTACAGTAGCCTCTTTTAAGTTCAAAATAACAAGTCTACAAGAGTTTGATAAACTGGACCACAAAGGTTACAACTGTGGACTTAGGAAGTCTACAGCTGCAGAGTTTAAAAACTTGCAAAATAAAAGGTCACTTGTAGACAAAATATCAGAGGAATTCTCACAATTAAAATTGTATTGAGAATACTCCAATGTGTAGCGGAAATAAGTGAGTGTTAATGAAAAACAATATAAACAAACTTAACAGCTGAATGACTTAGAGAAGTCTACAGTTGTAGAGTCAGTTTATCTGTGAAAAACACAAAGTTTTATGCACTTCGAATTTCAAAAGAATGATGAATGTAACAGATAACTTAAATATGCAGAACAAGAATTTAAATGACAGAAAATAAATAGACCAAATTTATAGTGGTTCAGTGTCTATAAAAAGACCACCTACATCCACTGTTACACCACTCCGGTGCCAAATTCACTAAGATGAGATCACTTAGATCAATACAAGAAGTTCCCCCTTAGAACTAGGTTCACTCAAATTCCTATTCTAACAAGAGATTAAACTACCCTATTCACTCAGAATACAACTCACAAAGAGTTAACACAAACCTCACAAAGAGATATCTACGCTAAGTAGAAATTAAAACAAGTGAGGGAACAACAACAAAAGGGTGTGATTCTTTCTAAGAAAATCCTAACCAACCATCCTATGAATCATAAAGAATAAAAACAATAAAGCTCTCTCAGAAAATTTGTTGGCTGTAGACTTGCTTAGGCAGAATGCTTGTATGCTCATGGTTGTTGTTGTTGCTTCCTCTGAGGACTTCTTCTATTTATAGATTGAGTGGTGTGACTTATCCGTTGGGAAATTCAAATTTGAATTCAGGATAAGACTCCTCTCTCTCCATTTGACATGTGTGAAGTGGTCCTCATCCTTCACACATGATAGTACTGAGTGTACTATTGTCCTTTTCTTCAGAATTCTGGCTGTCTTTCAACTAATCTTCATTATCCTCCAGAATTAAAGAAATATCTTCCACTTAAGTACATTTTAGTGAGTGCATGAAAGCTACACTAATTGTGCTTAAGGGTCTTCATTATCTTCAATAATCTTTGACTTGTACTTCCTCTTCAAACGGTTCTTTCAGCTGTAGAGTCTTCAACATTGCAGCTGTAGAGTCCTGTCAATATGAAAAATCGGCTGTAGAGAAACCTTACAGTTGTAGGGTCATGTCTAGCTGTAGAATGATCAAGTATACAGCTGCAGACTTCACTTACAACTATAAGTTTTAAACACCAATTTCCTTAGCAAAAGTGTTAGATCAAATTACACAATTAAACACATTGTTTTGCACACATTAAAATCTAAACCAAGGTACTTAACAATTTCCCCCTATTTTGATGTTGGCAAAACAACAACAAAAACAAACAACAAAGACAATAAGATATTGTCTAACAAGAACAAAACAAGAACAACAAAAAGCAGAACAAATAAAGCAACAGAAGGAAAAAGCTGCAATAAAATAAAAAAGGGTTCAAGATACAGCTTACAAAGTGTAATTAGACTAAAAACTAAAAAGTTATAGTGTCTAATTAGAACAGTTTCTTCTTCTTCTTCTTCTATGCTTGGGATCAGCATCATCTTCATCATCCTCATCTTCAGATTCATCTTGAGGCTTTAGAATTCCTTGCTCTACCAGCTTCATGTTCTTCTCATCCTCTTCAATGTATTTCTTCAGAATCATGAATTCATAGGCTTCAAACTCTTCTTCTTCCTTCTTCGATTTGAACAACCTCTTAGGCAATGGATCACTCTTGATCTTCCTACCAAGGAGGCGAGCATTGTCTCTTTTGTACAAAGATCCATTGGCCTTCATATCTTTGAACTTCTGGAATCTGTCATTCTTGAGTTTGATCTTCTTAATAATTGTATGCCTGTTGGATATACTCAAGAATTCTTTCCAGAGAATATCAAGTTCAGTTTTCATAGTCTTTTCCTTCTCAGCTTCTTCATTTTGTTCTTCAGCAGGTATCATGCTCAAAGGTTGAACATTCAGGGGTTGAGCATTGACAACAACTGTAGATTCTTCAAAATCTTTCTTTCTTTGTTTCTCTTTTTCTTCCTTCTCTTTCTCTTCCTTTTCCTTTTTCCTTTCTCTTGATTCTTTCACAATTTGTTCCCAATAACCAAAGGGTTTTTGAGATGTAGGAGCTGTAGGTTTCTTTTAGGGAGCTTTATGATCTTGCTTCCTTTAAAGCTTCCCTTCATCTGTTCTGATTGAGTTCTCTCCTCTGACTGATCACCCAGTCTCATGGACAAGTCTTTAGATTTGGCAGCTTCAAATTCCTTTGCCAGAGACTTTCCAATATTCTTCACATTCCCAAGAATGTCTTCAGTGATCTTGTCTCCTTCTTTGATCTCTTTCTCAATCTTGCTTTCCCCCTTTTTGCCAAGATCAATGTGTGACAAAATGGTGTTAAGCTTGCTCATGAGATCAGTTTTCATGACTTCATTCCCATTGATCATCCTTGTCAATCATTCTTCAAACTCTTCACTTCAATATTCAAATTGAAAGAATCATCTTTCATCAGGTTGATATCTGACTGTAGAGAAGTAATTTCTCTTGTCTTCTGATTGACATCCTGTCTAACCAATTCATTTTGAGCCAATAAGCTGTCCACAACAGCTTTAAAATTCTTTTCAAGAATTTTCTTTTCTTCCAGGCTTCTCTCTTCAAATTTCTTCACTAAATCTTCCATACCTTTCTTCACATTTTGAGAGATGATAGTATCAGGTACTCTCTTGACTTGCTTGAGGATCTCTGCTTCAATTCCTTTTAGTGAATCCTCCATATTCTTCAATTGGGATACAACCTCTTTAGGTGTCATTTGAGGATTTGAATCACTATCCTCTTCTTCAGAATCTCATTCTCTTATCACCAACTCTTTTCCCTTAGAAATCTTTTGAGCTTTGGAAGATACCAACTCTACAGCTGTAGAGTCTTCAGTGGTAGCCTTCCTCTTGCTAGGAGTCAAAATTTCTACCTTGTCTGTAGAGAAATCAGCAATGTAATCATCCATGTTTTCCACATTTTCTCTCTTAAGTGCTGAATAACTCTGCAGGGGAGGAGTTCCATGCCTATATATTTCCTCAAGAGTGAACATTGCAGGAGGAGGTTGGTTGAAAATGCTTGTGATGGGGTTTGACATATCCTTAGCACTTTCATCAATCTCCTTAGAGGTGTCTTCAACTATTTGCTCATCAGCTTGAACCTCTAGATTTGATTGATCAACAGTTTCCACAATCTTAGCTTGAGCACCACCCATTGGTGCATCATCATCACCACCTTCATCATTATCAGGTTTGTCTTTAGGGTCTTTGCAAGGTGAATCAGCTTTCATTGCCTCATTTTCCTTCTCTGATTCAGTTTCATCAGGATTTGCTTCTTCAACATTTACTGGATCTGCAGCACTATCTCCTGCAGACTCCAACTGAATAGCTTCCTTGGCCAAAATAGTTAAGCCCTCAGCTTCAACTATTTGGTGACTTCCTTCACCAATCTTTTGTGGCATCTCTTCTTCACTATCTGAGCTTGAAACATCAAACTCAGCTTCTGGAAATTCAGTCTCTGGGTCTCTCTCAGATCCCATTGCAACTCTTAAAGCTGCAGCTGCTGACTTGGTGATTTTCTGCTTTGCAGACTCTTCAGCTATAATCTGCTTTCCTTTTCCTTCATTCTTCCTAACTTTTTCAGCAATAAAGTCATCAAGGAAATTAGGCTTCATTAACTCATTTACATCACTGCAATTTGTCCAGTCAATAACCCACTGGAACAAATTTCTTTCTTCAACTGTCAATTTGTCCAACTCTTCCCTGATTATCTTCCAGTCATCAAATCTTTGTCTTTCTTCTTCAAAACCTTCAACCCTCTCAACTGGAACAACAAGGAGTTGTTCAGTTTCAGGTTCAGGTACTCCAGCATCTTGTTCTTCAATATTTTGTACCTCAGACTGTACAATTGGCAAGTCTATAGCTGTAGACTTGTCAGTTTCAACTTTTGTAATCTTCTTGGAATGAAATTTCTTCTGCCTCTTTTCTCTATCAACTTCATCTTCAGAATCAGTTGGTTCATCCACTAAAAGCTTTCTCCTTACACTTTTCTTCTTCTTTCTCTCATATTGTTTTGGTTGACTAGCAACTGTGAGTTTCTTTCCTTCAGACTTACTCTTCTTTGGTTTAGGAGCCATAGGAGCATCCACAACTCCTCTCTTAAAATTGGCTTTCCCTATGATCCTATGAACCAAAATAGGCTGTCCTTCATGACCATTAAATAATGAAAATCCTACTTCCTTCACAATGTAGTTCAATAACAATCCAAATCATTTGTTCTTTCCAGCCTTCACAACATCATTCCCAATATTTCTAAGTAGTAATTCTCCTATATCAACCTTAATCTCTTTGACAAAAGCTATCATAAGATCCCACATAAGAATAGTGCCAGTATCATGAGCACCAGTTCTACATAATAAACACTTATCAATAGCTTGATATAAATAGACATACTCAACTGCAAGGTCAGTTTTCTTGAATGTCCTCTTCCAGTTCTTAGGAAATGGCTTCTTTGTAGTGAACCTTCTCCAGTACTTCTCATCTTCATCAGCAAAGTTAAGATTATCATGAGCATCTCCTCCAATCCTTAGATGTAGAGCTCTGAAATATCACCAGCTGTGATATTGACATTCCTTTCTTGCAGCTTCACTGATAATGTCTTTCTTTCCATATTTGCTTCAGCATTTTGATAGAACTCATGCACAATTCTATCATCATAAGCTCCAGGGTTGTGAGTGAGACAATAATGAATCCCTTGATTCACTATGTGTTTAACAACGTCTTCCATAGCATCAGTGGGATGCTTCTTCAATAACTCGTCAAAGTAAAAAAGAGCTCCGAAAATGACTTTCATTGTCATGGCGTTTGGTTTCAGAGAGTGAGGGATAGGGAATGTTTAAGGTTTCAAGGGGTTAGAATGTAAAAGTGAGATATAAAAGTATGAATGCTCCTTTAAATACCTTTCCTTAAACACACATTTAAGACAAAACAGGGGTATAACGGTCTTTGACCTAAAATATATGAGTTTTTGAATTCTGGACCAAAACTTATAATTAAATTTGTCCAAAAATCTAACTCACATAGAATTTAATTCCATTTAAAATGTTACACGTATTCAAACATTTTATTAATTAAAATGCTGAATAAATCCAAAATGTCTGTAACTTAGTACAAACGTTTCTGAATTTGTAGTGCTCCATTTAATTTTCAGAATTGTACAAAGTACTGTAAATTCCCTAAGTTTGCAGTTGACAATCTTAGAATTTGGATATCTGTAGTTGGTAAGGAGTTTGCAGTTCAGTACTAAGTCTACAGCTGTAGAGTTAGCAACTCTGCAGTTGAATGACTTTGCAGCTGCAATTTTCCT
The DNA here is from genome assembly GCA_026898435.1 of Prunella vulgaris. Lineage (NCBI taxonomy): Eukaryota > Viridiplantae > Streptophyta > Magnoliopsida > Lamiales > Lamiaceae > Prunella > Prunella vulgaris. Next base: position 1,042,502 of record JAPKLY010000105.1, read on the forward strand.
TTTCACTGATTTTCCAATTTTCTAAGTTTGTCTTTACAATTTAGTGATTTTCACAGAGTCTTCTTACAATTCTAACATTCCCAAATTACCTCTCAAGATTGAAAATCTTGATTCACATAAAGGTTTAGTGAAAATATCAGCAAGATTCAAATCAGTATGAATCTTTGTCAATTTCACATCCTTTCTTTCAACATGATCTCTTATAAAATGATGCCTTATATGTATGTGTTTTGATCTAGAGTGTAAAACTGGATTCTGTGTAATAGCAATAGCACTTGTATTGTCACAGAATATAATTGTTTCTCTTGCATCAATCCCATAGTCTTGTAATTGATATTGCATCCATAAGATCTGTGCACAACAACTTCTAGCAGCAATATATTCTGCCTCAGCTGTAGAAAGAGCAATAGAATTTTACTTTTTACTGTGCCATGCCACCAACCTTTCACCTAGGAATTGACAAATCCTACTAGTACTCTTCCTATCAATCTTGCAGCCTGCAAAATCTGAGTCAGTGTACCCAATGAGTTCAATTCCTCCTTCTTTAGGATACCATAATCCTAGATTTTGTGTGGATTTGACATACTTGATGATCTTCTTTACAACAGTTAAGTGTGATTCCTTAGGATTTACTTGGAATCTAGCACATACACCTACTGCAAACATGATATCAGGTCTGCTAGCTGTAAGGTATAGCAATGATCCAATTTGTCTCCTATATTTGGTTATATCAACACTTTTGCCATTCTCATCTTTGACAAGACTCACAGAAGGTGTCATAGGTATATTGGTAGGCCTAGAACTGTCCATTCCAAATCTTTTTATAAGCTCTTGAGTGTATTTAGCTTGATTGATGAAAATTCCATCTCTCATTTGCTTAACTTATAATCCCAAAAAGAAATTCAGATTTCCCATCATGCTCATTTCAAATTTCTCAGTCATGAGCTTAGAGAATTTTCTACATAATTCTTCATTGGTTGAGCCAAAGATTATGTCATCAACATAGATTTGGACAAGCAATATATCATTTTCATGTTGTAATCTGAATAAGGTTTTGTCAACCATACCCTTTTTGAATCCATTTTTGATCAAATGATCACATAGGGTATCATACCAGACTCTTGGTGCTTGCTTAAGTCCATAAAGGGCTTTTCTAAGCTTATAAACCATGTCTTCAGCTGTAGATTCCTCAAATCCTGGTGGTTGTTCAACATACACTTCTTCTGAGAGTAAACCATTAAGAAATGCACTCTTTACATCCATTTGATAGACTGTAAAGTTCATATGTGCAGCATAGGCTAGAAATTTTCTTATAGCTCCAATCTTGCAACTGGGGCAAATGATTCATCAAAATCTATGCCTTCAGATTGACAATAGCCTTGAGCAACTAGCCTTGCTTTATTTCTGGTCACAATTCTATCTTCATCAAGTTTGTTCTTGAACACCCACCTAGTTCCAATCACTTTGTGATTCCTAGGTCTTGGAACAAGTTCCCATACTTGATTTCTCTCAAAACCATTCAATTCTTCTTGCATTGCAATAATCCAATTGACATCTTGCAGTGCTTCATGAATATTAGTAGGTTCTGAAGATGAAAGAAATGTAGCAAACATTGCCTCATGGATTTGTTTTCTGGTCTTTACAGCATCTGATGGGTTTCCAATTACATGCTCAGGGGGGTGATCTTTCAACCAAATCAAATCTGACAAAGATTCTAATCTTTGATCATTGTTCTCTACAGCTGTAGATTCACCTACTGCAGACTCGTCAGGTCCTTTTGTTGGTGTTTCTACTTCTGTTTGAACATTCTCATAGACAAGGTCTTCAACATTCTCTAATGGAGGTAACTCAACAATTACAGTGCCAAAACCTTTGTTGGTCAAATCTACAGGAGTTTTGATCTCAACATACTGTTGTTGACTTGTGACTGTAGAGTTGTCCTCTTTAGAGTCTTCAACAATTTCTTCAGGGGAGTTATGTTGTTCATAAAAAATAACATGATGTGACTCTTCCCCAATCATTAATCTCTTGTTATACACTCTCAATGCTTTGCTAACATTAGAATAACCTAGAAAGATACCTTCATCTGACTTTGAATCAAAAGTCTTAAGGTGTTCTTTCCCATTATTCAGTATGAATCCAAATATGTGTAGATAAGAGATATTAGGAGTCCTTCCTTTCCATAACTCATATGGAGTCTTCTTATGATCTTTAACAATTAAGCATCTATTTTGAGTATAGCATGCAGTGCTTGTTGCTTCTTCCCAAAATTTCTTAGGCAACTTTGCTTCAACAATCATTGTTCTGGCTGCTTCTTTGAGTGTTCTATTTTTCCTTTCTGCAACTCCATTCTGCTGTGGGGTTCTAGCTGCAGAGTATTCATGCATTATGCCATATAGTGAACAATACTCTTCAATGATTTGATTTCTGAATTATGTTCCTCTATCTGGCCTGATCTTCACAATCTTCAAGTTCTTTTCATTCTGAATCCTTCTTAACAATTCTGGTAACCGCTGTAGTGTTTCACTCTTCTTTCTTAGAAACACAGTCCAAGAAAATCTTGAGTAATCATCTACTACAACCAAAGTATATTTCTTCCCACTTATACTTTCCGGTACTTATAATTCAAGTGTTCTTGAAGTGCTTGGTGTGTTTTGCTTTTGAAAGTCTTCTTGATTTGTTTCCCTTTGACACAGGCATCACATAAGTGTTCCTTCCTGAACTTAGTGTTTGGTAGACCTCTTACAAGTCTATTATTCACAAGTTCATTCATGGTTTTGAAGTTTATGTGATTCATTCTTTTGTGCCACAGCCAACTAACTTCATTGGAACTATTAGCTAGAAAACAGGTAGTTTCAGCTGTAGAGTTCCACTCTACTATGTAAACATTCCCTTTTCTAGTTCCTGTCAGTTTTGTGGTTTGGGATTCAACATCTTTGACTATGCAAGTGTCATGTGTAAAGTCTAAAGTGTAGCCTAAGTCACAAAATTGACTCACACTAAGCAAGTTATGTTTTAAACCATCTACCAAGTAAACATCATTGATCTAAACTTTTCCTTTGAGTAGACATCCTGATCCTTTAGCTGCTCCACTAGCATTATCACCAAAAACAACCTTAGGACCTTTATGATCTTTCACATTTTTAACAAGCTTCTATCTCCAGTCATATGTCTTGCACAACCACTGTCTATGTACCAAATCTCTCTTTTGGTGGTTGTAACATGTCCCTGCAAAATAAAGTGAGTTATTTAGGAATCCAATACTTTGGATTTCCTCCAGTGTCACTCTTTGCAATACAAGCCTTTTTAGGAGCTGTAGAGTTATCAATTCTACAGTTCTTGCTTGATCCTCCCTTTTGAGTGCTTGAAGAGGGAGACATATCTGACATATTTCCATTCCAGAATCTATCAAAGTTGAGTCTTCTTTCCATATCCAATCTATGAAAGACTTCTTCTTCTGACCGTATATTTGATTCTGCAGTTGGTTTCAGAATCATGTTTTGCAACATGTTTGAAACATCTACTTCAGTATCATTCATGATCTCCTTGATTTTTTGTTGTCTTCTTGGTGACAATTCTTTGAATGAATTCAAGTATTTCAAATCTTCTAGATGTAGTGTTGAATTTATAGCTTCTTCAGGAGTTGTTTCTTTGATGAACTTTCTTTCAGGTTTTGGAATAGACTTTTGCAAGTATTTCATCCAGACACAAGGATTATATCCTATTCCAGTCAAATTCTTTGAGTGTCTTTGCTCAGACAGCATCTTCTTCAATTGTTTGGATGGCTTTCCGAAACAATCTAGCTTCTTTTGATAATATGCATTGCTTTCTTCAAGCTCAGCTATCATAAATTCTTGAGTTCTGATTGTTTCTTTCAATTCAACAGAGTCTGCAGCTCTACAACTTGCTTCATTAAAAAGTTCTTCATTGTCATTTTTCAGACAACTGTAACTTTCTTTCAGTCCTTGTAGAATTTGCACACCAGCTAACAAAGCTTTGACATGTTCCCTTCCAATATGATTATCTCTTCTAAGATCTTTATTTTCTTCTTGTAGTCTTTGGATTGCACTTAGCATGTCACTGGAAGAATCATTTTCTGTAATATAACTTGATGATGATGAGTATACCTCTTCATCTTTAGCCATAAGACAGATCAGGGCTTCTTCATCTCAATCTGTAGAGTCAGAGTCTTCTAAAGCTGTAGTTGACTTTTGAGAAGAAGAGGGACAGTCTTCCTGGTTTTTATCAAACTCAGAAAGTAGTGCTCTAATTCTCTCCTTGTCAAACTTTTTATTTCTATCTTTTATGATTCTCTTTTCTTCATCTGTGTACTTCTCAGCTTTTGGGTATGGACAATCCTTGATGTAATGTCCTAGTTTTCTGCAGTTATAGCACAAATAAGTTAAGTTAGGTGCTGTAGATTTCACCTTACCATCTTCCTTTGGTGTAAACTGCTTCTTCTTGGTCCATTTGCCAGATTTCTTGAGCTGCTTTATAAAAAGAGCCAAGTCATCATCATCAAAACTTGTAGTTGTAGGGTTGTCAGCCACTAGAGCTGTAACCTTACTGCTGTCAGGTTCTTTTCTTCTACTTATGTCAAATTCATAAGCCTTTAGGTCTGAAAAGAGTTTAAAGGTGGATATCTTAGATAAATCCTTTGATTCTCTCATAGCAATGACCTTCATGTCCCATTCAGAAGGTAAGCCTCTGAGAACCTTCATGTTCATTTCTCTTTGTGAGTAATCTTTACCAAGTGAGTCTAGCTCTTTGAGAATCTCAATGAATCTTGACTCAAACTTTTCAAGAGTTTCACCAGATTTCATCTTGAAGTTCTCAAACTTTTGAACTGCTATCATGAGTTTGTTTTCCTTGATTTGTTCAGTTCCTTCACAAATCATTTCCAACTTTTCCCATATATCTTTTGCAGTTTTACAGTATTTGATCTTGCTAAACACAATTTTATCAAGTGAATGATATATAGTGTTTTTTGCAACATTGTCAAGATTGGACCTTCTCTTGTCATCCTCTGTCCATTCCCTTCTAGGTTTGGGGATGATCTGAGCTAATCCAGCTGACTGATCAGCTGTAGTATTGACCTTCACAATAGGTATAGGGCCACCCTCTATGATAGACCACATCTCATCATTGATTGCAGATAAATGTGCTTGCATTCTAATTTTCCATTCATCATAATCCTCAGCAGAGAACATTGGAACCTTGGATTTCACCATCTTGGGAGTCATGCAAGTATGCAGGTGTATTTTTCAAAAATGAAAAGGATCTAGCTAGGTACTGATCAAAGCAGTGGCAAGCCAACTGCTCTGATACCACTTGTTGGTCCCTTAAAGTGGTCAGGATCTAGAGGGGGGGGGGGAATAGACCTTGAGTCAAAATCAGATTTTTCAAACTTTTTCAAAGAGGGAATTCTAGAACCTTACAGTAGCCTCTTTTAAGTTCAAAATAATAAGTCTACAAGAGTTTGATAAACTGGACCACAAAGGTTACAGCTGTGGACTTAGGAAGTCTACAGCTGCAGAGTTTAAAAACTTGCAAAATAAAAGGTCACTTGTAGACAAAATATCAGAGGAATTCTCACAATTAAAATTGTATTGAGAATACTCTAATGTGCAGCGGAAATAAGTGAGTGTTAATGAAAAATAATATAAACAAACTTAACAGCTGAATGACTTAGAGAAGTCTACAGCTGTAGAGTCAGTTTCTCTGTGAAAAACACAAAGTTTTATACACTTTGAATTTCAAAAGAATGATGAATGTAACAGATAAATTAAATATGCAGAACAAGAATTTAAATGACAGAAAATAAATAGACCAAATTTATAGTGGTTCAGTGTCTATAAAAATCCACCTACATCCACTGTTACACCACTTAGGTGCCAAATTCACTAAGATGAGATCACTTAGATCAATACAAGTAGTTCCCCCTTAGAACTAGGTTCACTCAGATTCATATTCTAACAAGAGATTAAACTACCCTATTCACTCAGAATACAACTCACAAAGAGTTAACACAAACCTCACAAAGAGATATCTACACTAAGTAGAAATTAAAACAAGTGAGGGAACAACAACAAAAGGGTGTGATTCTTTCTAAGAAAATCCTAACCAACTATCCTATGAATCACAAAGAATAAAAACAATAAAGCTCTCTCAGAAAATTTGTTGGCTGTAGACTTGCTTAGGCAGAATGCTTGTATGCTCATGGTTGTTGTTGTTGCTTCCTCTGAGGACTTCTTCTATTTAAAGATTGAGTGGTGTGACTTATCCGTTGGGGAATTCAAATTTGAATTCAGGATAAGGCTCATCTCTCTCCATTTGGCATGTGTGAAGTAGTCCTCATCCTTCACACAGGATAGTACTGAGTGTACTATTGTCCTTTTCTTCAGAATTCTGGCTGTCTTTCAACTAATCTTCATTATCCTCCAGAATTAAAGAAATATCTTCCACTTAAGTATATTTTAGTGAGTGCATGAAAGTTACACTAATTGTGCTTAAGGGTCTTCATTATCTTCAATAATCTCTGACTTGTACTTCTTCTTCAAAAGGTTCTTTCAGCTGTAGAGTCTTCAACATTGCAGCTGTAGAGTCCTGTAAATATGAAAAATCGGCTGTAGAGAAACCTTACAGCTGTAGGGTCATGTCTAGTTGTAGAATGATCAAGTATACAGCTGCAGACTTCACTTACAACTATAAGTTTCAAACACCAATTTCCTTAGCACAAGTGTTAGATCAAATTACACAATTAAACACATTGTTTTGCACACATCAAAATCTAAACCAAGGTACTTAACACTTTTATTTGGATCATGATTTTTAGCCACCCTTCTAAAAGAACCTTTAGCCAAAACCTCATTATAACCCTTTGTAAGACCCTTGATTTTTGTCTAGTGTTTGCTCTAATGGTTGAAAATTAGAAAATATGATACGTAATGGAAGATCTTCTCATTAGGAATTGAGTTGAGTGATACATGAACCGATCCTATACACTTGAGAGTTGAGTACAGTTATGTGAGTGTGCGCGCAAATGCTATTTTTTAATAGTATTCAATTTTGTGTGAGATATCTAAATAACGGAAGTGTGCAAGTATCTGCGGGACAGAGGAAGTAATTCTTTTCTTTTATTTTTTGTCTTTATTCACACTAATTAATTAAGATTATGATATTTTTTGGTTTGGTTTATTTTGTGCTGAAGAAAGATTTGATTAAATCACAATTTTTGAAATAGGATATATTTTAGATATTTTTGGGAGAAGTTACAAGAGTGGACTTAGTCATTGTTGCCAAGGTGGCGAGTGATAACAACGTGGCATGCAGAATTCTCATTACTTTGAAGATGGAGAACATGTGATGAACGTGAGACTATACTATCTATAAATACTCATGATGGGATCATTGGAGCTGCAGACTTTGAGAGGATTAATATAGAAAATTCGTGTTTGCTGCAGTCAGAGTGAGCAACTGAATGTGTGACCACATTTGCGAGAACATTCACTTTCTAAAATTATTTTCAGTTGTTGGTTTTTTCTTATACATTTGTCCTGTCGGTTTTAATGTCCTTGGGCTTCGTATTTTCAATTTTAAAAGAACTCTTATAATTCACAATTTCATAGTGAACTCTTATAATAGTATATGGAATTATTAATTTTACTATGTACTGTACAAAAATTCAAGTTTTCCACTTCAATAATGATTGTATCATAATATTTTGAAATATATCATACATAAAAATTTATTAATCATAATCATTATATAAAAATAAAATTTTAATGATTTATGTTGTCAATAAAAATTATTTTGTCAATAATATAATTAATTAATATTTGAGGACTTGTATGTGGAATATTTTCGGACTTCTTGAACTCGACCACTATGGTCGTTTGGTTTGTCTTTTAGGCCTTGTATTCTGGGCCTTGCCCATTGGAAGCTAGGTTCGGATGGTTTGCACTCTTTTTCTCCTACGTCCGGTTTGTCCACAAGGGTGGTTTACAGCGAGATTTTTAATGAGGCCCATCCGACGTTCAATTTTCTTCCTTACCCAGGATGTGGGTAGCCTTTTTATTTCTCTTTATTTAATAAAATTACCATATTCGTCTAATTTAAACTCCTGTACAATAAACGGAGTAAGAAATTCAAACATAGTTAGTACAATTTTTCGAATTGGCCCAAAATATATTAAAAAACTAGTTGAATTTCGGCTCCAAAAATAATTGAAATTTTTTAAACAGTACTTTCTTTTATCATGCGAATGTCCAATTTTGGACTAATAACTCTATTTTTTTCTTCAAATTAAATTCACACAATACTTAATACGACACCGTCTTCATTTCTCGTCGATTTGAGGCCAAAATTGAAACAATTTTATAATATAATTGTGTCCGGATCGAGATAGAGGTATAAAGATATTGATCATTAAAAGAAAAAGAAGAAGAGTCACAGGGGATTGTGTTGATTATTCGGGCTTCATTAAAAACTTCGCCGTAAACCACCCTTATGAACAAACCGGGTCCAGGTCAAGATAGATATAAGGTAATTAATCAAATCTCAACTGAACACATAAAATTTTCACTTTAATAAATTAAAAGCCATAAAACCACATGTCGGTCCAGAGGCCGAAATCCTATTAAAAACCCCTTAATTGTTAATTAAGGGACAAGGAAAAAGGAAACTCCTCTATTAATTATTCAAAGATTAATTAATGTAGTTATAATATTAAAATTAATTAATGACGGGGGCAAAGAGGTCCATCATGCTCACAGAGGCATATCTCGCCAGGAAACCCAGGAACTTTATCGCAATATCCACGTGGATTAGCGCCAGAATAATATCCTAAGCATTTCTTGATACAACAATTTTTATCGCATGACTCTACACTACAAGGACCCAATCCATCCGTACACCTACCTTTCCCGGCCTTAATTGCTGCCTCGCCACCT
>JAPKLY010000105.1:1076452-1086666 GCA_026898435.1 Prunella vulgaris
AGTGTAAAATATTTACGGTATTAATTAATTAATACAACGTATCAGTAAACATATCTTATAAATTATAATATAAATTTTATATTATAAAACTTGTTCATAAAAGTTTTTGTGTTGATTTGTATAGTTTTCAATATAATATAACGCAGACTAAATCAAGCTATTTGACATCAATTAAGACAAACTAAAACTTTTATGTGGCAATGTCATAGCTTACGCAAGTTAATTTTTTTAATGAAGTCTTTTCCATGTTTTAATATTGTTGCTCAAGAATCCAAAGAGAATAAACTGTATGCCCAAAATATAGAGAAATAAATAAATTATTTGTTCTTTCAATAATTATTTGAACATAAGTTTTTTATTTTTTTTATAAGATGAGTACATAATTTGATCACATTATTTTTTCAAGTTTGGAAAATAGAATTTTTTTTTTTAATAATAAAGTTGAATATGAGTAAGGAATTTGCATATATACTTTGGCAATTTGAAATTAATTAGATTGCTATGGAAGGCACGAAAAGTCTTAAATTAAAAATAGGTATCCTGTAAATCAAAATTCACATCAACTCTTGTAATATTTCATCAACTCTTGTAATATTATTAGTTTGTATGCATTACAGGGAAATACCTTTTTTAATTAAGGACTATGTCCACCAAATTATTTCTCACTTTCCTTTTTTGTTTGTCCACAATTTTTTTTTCTATTTCCTTATTTGGAAATAACCCACACTCACAATAAAATTTTGGGCCTCACAATACTCTTAGTTTTTTCTTACTTTATCTATCATTTTAATATAATACTATTTTTTATTAAATCTTATGCCCACAAAAAAATGAGGAACTGAACTCTTCGAATTAGCAATTTAAGAACAATAGTAAATGTAAATTAAGGTTAAATCAATAAAAATTGGGCTGAATTTGGGTTCACATAACTTTTTGTCGAGTCTAAAAGTACATCCATTAATTAACACGAAAACCGAAATTAAAAAAAATCCATTCCCGAAATAATTAACTTATGAATACAAAAAAGAAAAGCTATGATTCATAACATGATCTGAATAAACTTGTTTGTTAAGAACGCGTAACAAAATTTAAGTTATAGATACACTTTCAAGTTCAGCTAAATGACAATATGGTATAGTCAAAGTTGCATTATTTATATAATAATTTCACAAAACACTAATTAATTCATAATTATTTGTTAAGATTGGTCTATAGTTACCGAATAAAATACACTTTACCAAACTTCAGAAATCGCATTATTCTTCTTTCTAGGATCACAGTGACAGCAATGAAACCTGATTTGCGAGTAATATATACTTCCTCGGTCCACAATAAATAGACCATATTTTTTGCACGTGGTTTAATACAATATGTCGGAGGGTATTATGAGATATTACAAGATCTATTTTCGAATTTAAAAATTATGTATGAAAAATATAATGTAGTATTTTCATATACAATTTTTAAATTCGTAAACGAATTTCACAATAATACCCCATAATACGCCTCGATATTTTGTATTAAACCACGTGCAAAAAAAAAATAGTCTACTTATTGTGGACGGAGAGAGTAGTGTCTAATTAATATTGTTCAATAAAAATAATAATAATAATTCGGCACCAAATACACTCAAAATTGAACTTTAATGTTAAATGTAATTTTGAGATCTTCAAAATATAGTTGAATATTACATTCGTTTATTAAATTTTAAATTCATGTTCTTTTCACTTAAAATTTGTCTCAACTTAGGCCTTGTACTTTCTGTAGTAAAAGTTAATTATCGTTTCTAAACTTTTATTCTTATTTAATTTTAATTATTATAAGGAGCAAATTTTAAACTTTAATAGTATAATTTTAAGTTTGAGGAAATATGCCTTGGAAGACTACTTCCTTTTGTTCTTAAGCCCAAATATATCAGACTAATTAATATTGGTAGGGCCATCAGCAGGACCTCCTCAATTAATTTCATTACAGCTAACCAGGTGGGTTAGCTCACCTGGTCACCGGGCTCCTCACTTGAGTGAGTGATCCGGGTTTAATTCCCTCTGAGAACGAATTGGGAGATGGGAGATATAAAGTTGGCTAGGAGTTTATTCTTAGAGTGTTTGGTGAACTTGGTGTAAGTGTAACTAACTACTAATCACTAACATTTGCCGATAAAAAAAAATATTCATTTCAACTTCCCCTTTACAAGACAGTATCATGTGAACATTATTGATTACAATATTTAATATTAAATTGTAACTCCAGTTAAAAGGAAAAAAATTATCTATTTATATTTTAAAATTTTTAAAATATTACGTAATTGATCAAGAGCATCAATAATCATATTTGAAGTATCGGGAATCGGGTTTGAATCATCATATTATTATTTAGGGACATCAATAATAATTCTTCGTCTATTTAAATTTTTCATACTTGATAAAAAAAAGTTACAGTATTATATTATTTAAATTAAAATATCAAACTTAAAATAATGTTTAAAATAAAAAATATTTGAATTAGTGTATGAAGCATTTATATGCAAAGTGTACTCTCTTTTTTAATTTCTAGTTACTTGTTGGGCCTAATTCAGTTTACTATCGGGCCTTGTTGGTCTTCTTCTTGGGTTACTATTGGGCCTTTATTTTTTGTTTCTAGTTTGAATGTTTTTTTTGGCCCAGGTTATATGCACCCACATGTGTGGGTGGTGCACACACATGGAATTTTTAAAATTTGTAATAATATATAAAAAGACATATATGTCCTTCCTTCATATTTGGAAAAAATATTTTGTTGTGCACCCACCATATATTTTTCAAAGTACCGTGAAGTAGAAGAAAAAACGAGTTTCTTAAAAAATTAAATAGATCCATCTACACATGTAAATCTAAACAATGGTATACATGATAGAAAGGGAAAGGGAAAGGGAAAGGGAAAGGGAAAAGGAAAGGGAAAGGGAAAGGGAAACAGATGATTTCATCCTCAACTAATAGCATCTCTCCAACATAGACACATTCGAAATTCAACCAAAAACACAGTAGTAGAACATGATACATTAATTCTTGCACTATGATTTAAGCAACCCAAAAAAGTACAAGCCATGATGAAATTTACATGTCCAACATCTGATAAACAGAATAGGAAGACCATGATTATGCATCCAGTGATCATCGTTCATTAGTGAGAATCTCAACCATTGGAAAAAAACATTTCGTTAACACTATACTTCGTTAATACACACATCATTTAAGTAAACACTATATTTAGTTAATGCACACAGCTCACAGTACAGACAAAGTCTAAACACTATATTATGAATCACATATTATGATCTAAGAAATTGAAAAACATAATCTCTTCACAATCAAGAATTATCGGAAAAAATGTTTTAGCCTTTTCTAGTGTGGCCAACAAACGAGAAACATGGTGTATTATGCTGTCCAATCACGAATCAGGCTCACAGTAAACCAATAAAGATTTAACAGTATTTTTTGAAACAATTTTTTGAAATTGCTTCTGAATTTTCATTCTTCCTCAGGAGAAATAGATTCAGCCAAGAAAAAACATGGATTCAACCAATAATTGAGACAAACATCATGAAAAAACTGTGCCCCAACCTGAGTTTCTCCCCATTTTATCTTGATAATGATGGTCGTTAATGGAAATTGTTGGAGGCGGCCGATTAAGTCATGAGGCGAACAGAAATGTGGACGGCGACGAACAGAAATTGGGACGGTGAACCTAAGTGTCTATGCATGGGTTTAAGGCGACCGTTGGCTGCTATACATGGGTTGAAGACGACTGTGGAGCGGCCGACGGGGACGGTGACGTCGTCAGGTGGCCGGCTGGGGACAGCGACGTCGTATGGTGGTTGTGCGATCGACTCGCTATTTAAGAGGGTGGGAGCACGCGACTGTTGGCGGCTATATGTGGTTGAAAGCGATTGTTGAGGCGGCCGGTGGAGACGGTGACGTCGCCTGGTGGGGCTGCCGTCGGGGAGCAGGGTTTCAAGAGGGTGGGTGCACCAGTTTGAACTATAGGAAAAATTAATTAAGAGAAAGGGTAATTTAGGGATATTTTGGTGTGTGTACTGAACATATTGTGTGTGTTTTCATCCTGTGTGTGCACCACCCACACATGTGGGTGCATATATCCTGGGCCTTTTTTTTTTCATGGGACTATTGAGTCGAAGTACTCTTTCATTTTTTATTTTATCATATCTTCATATTTCCCATTTCAATTTCCCCCCTTTTGATTACATCGTCTCAACTCTTTTTTCCACATTTTCTATTTTAAAATATCCAACACTTTTTTCCAATTTTAAAAAGAAAATAATTTGCACTCACAAAAGTCAATAAAGTTTATTTTTCATATTTTATTAATGAACTTCACACTCACATACTCTATTTTTTCTTAATTCGTGTGTTCAGGTCTTTTGGAAAAAAAAAAACGGGAGTATAACATATTGTCCATGGCCTAATTAGTATTAACACTTGTGACACTATTTTATATATTAACATTAGAAAGTTGAATAAATTTTTTTAAGGTGGTAGAATTCAAAATTCTAATTTTTTTTAAGATACGAAACTCTTCCGACCTATTTATATTATTGACCCCGGATAGAATGTTAATTGAGAGATGTATCCTATAATATACATGTGATAGAATGCTAAAAGGATTCAAGCTCTAAAATGAACTTCCACAATATTTCAGGCTTCATTTGAATGAATGAATTTGAAATTCGTGAATTTCATACATAAATAACCACTCTTTTCAAGTTTATGTGAATTTACAAATACTTAAATTTGAGTTTATGTTCAAAATGGAGGAATTCTAAATCCTCGTCAAAACTACGTCATTTGTGAAATTTCTCCTCTACTCTTCCATCTCTATCTTTTTTCTACTTTTTCCCTTCTCTCCCATCTCTTTACAATTCGTAATTTGAAATATATGTCGTCTTACATGTATTTTTTTTAAATCCATTCATTTTCAAATTTATCCATCCATCCAAATAGAGCCTCAGTGAAAATTTATTTCATCAGCAATTCGAAGCTACATTGCCGGATGATTTATCATCACATCATCGCATGTCTGTCATGACCCCTGAATAGATTGTATCCGTGCATTAGTATGATATTGTCCGCTTTGAACTGAACTCATATTACTTTATTGAACTTTTACCCTTATGTCGTTGGAGATATTTGTCCATCCTTATTAATCTTATGATCCGTTTTTATTTATTCAATATGAGATATTGTTTGAACTCCAATAGTTTCTCCTTCAAACAAAGACCACTGAATCTTCCCTTAGTGACTCAATTTATCTAGGTCAACTCCGCTTGATTCATCTTATTGTTCACCAAACTCATTTTCTTTTATTTTTTCATTTAACACAGTGAGCTCCTCTACATTGTTTCGTCTGGGACCATGACTTTTATACTGTTATTGCAATCTTTGCATTGATATGATATTGTCCGTTTTTAATGGAGCACCATAAATTTTTGGAGATACTTATTAATTCTTATTAATCTCGTGATCCTTTCATATATATATTTGAAATGAAATATTATTTGACTCTAATAATGTCTTACCAACTTGAGTATACCCCGACTCAAAATTCAAATTTATGGAACCAGATAGACTCGAAAAAAAAATTTAAAAAAAAAAATCAATCTGAATAAGTTCCAAAATATTACTTTTGAGGCATGTAAGTTTTATGCCTAGCTTGCTAGGTTGAATAATCCAAGTATAGGAAGCATGATTTTCTTCTGTATAAAAACAACAAAAGAGATGCAGCTTAATTGATCGATGTTGTTCGTTGGTTGTCTCTCTACGTGCGAATCTTCCAGCTTACTTATTCTCCACATCTCTTGCTCACGTGCCAGCCTCACATTTTGGGCTGTCCACCACGTGATTAATTATAAGTTCTTTCCATTACTTTTTAATTTCCTTTTCACTTTCTCTTTGAATATATTTTTTCCTTTTCTATTTAAAGTTGCATTATGAGGAAAAAAATCAAACATAATAATTAAGAAAGGAGCTCGATTTGAGCAAACCCACTTAGCAAGTTAATTAGGGTTTTTTTGGAGAAGGTATTATGGGGCAGGGACATTTTAGGCACCATACACTATTAAATAATAGTAGTAATTTTTTATATTTAATATATTAATTCTGCAGAAAATAAAAACCTCCAATATTAATAGTTTATGGCACAAATTGCACATACAATTAATATTTTGTCTTCTGTTTGGCTTTTTAATTAGTATAAGTTAATTAATGAAGATTTGAGGTCTCAAAACAAATACAAGTTGCTACTATGTAACTGGTTTGGACTATAATTTCATAGTAAAACAATTATCAATAATTGTTAATGAAACAATAATACTAAAAAAAAAACTGATTTTATATATGTTAATACAAATAAAAAAATTATAAAATAGTTCAAAAAAAATAACACTAATTACAAATTGGTTCTGCGTAAAAAATAATTTATACTTCTATGCAAAATAATTTATGTATCTGCACAAATATTTTGAACTAATTTGTACATATAATTACTTTTTGAGCCAATATATAAATACATATATGAAGATATAACTCTACACTTAAAACTCATTGTCCAGACTTATAAGCCCACTCAAGGTAATGCTCACTATTTATGTGGGATACCTTAATACTCTCCATCACGTGGGAGATTCGACACGTAGTTTCACATGTGGATCCACACATCGAGTAGAGTTATGAATTTGATAGCATTTATGAATGCATAACTCAACACTACCGATGTGGGATACTTTAATAATACCGCACAAAATAATTAACACTGTTATAAATTATACATAAAATATATATCAATTGTACTCCCCCTGTTCCCCTATAAGTTGTTCATTGCTTTTGGGCACACAGATTAAGGTAAAAGTGGAAAAGTATAAGTGATGTGATGGAAAAAGTGAAAAAGTATGAGTGATGTGATGGAGAAAAGTGAAAAAGTAAAGGAAATAATGTAAAAATATTAAAAATAATAATAAAGAAGTTAATAGTAATTTTAAAAAAAGGTAAAAAAGCAAATGAGCAATATATAATGGGATGGACAAAAATGACAAAATGAACGACTTATAGTGGGTGGGGGAGTATTAATTATGTGAGAAATTAATATATAAATCAATTGCATTATATATGTGAGAAATGTAATGAAGTGTTTATGTTTGTGTGCATATATGGGACCGGAAATTCTCACGTGAGCACTTTATATTGTCTCCCTCACGACCACATTGTCTCATCATTAATCTGAAAACTTTTTTCTTCTTATTCTCCGACTTTATTCTTTTTTTTCTTTTTCAAACTTTATTTACTTTAAACCCTTCCATAAAATTTAGTTACTTGTGACATATGATTTAGGTAGATACGCCATCTTATCATTACAATCATGTTCATGCGTCTGAAAAGGATAGAAATCCTGACAATGAAAATCATGCATTCAGACATATATATGCAACTTTTGATTATAATGATCATT
Organism: Prunella vulgaris; assembly: GCA_026898435.1. Lineage (NCBI taxonomy): Eukaryota > Viridiplantae > Streptophyta > Magnoliopsida > Lamiales > Lamiaceae > Prunella > Prunella vulgaris. The sequence continues at coordinate 1,083,950 of JAPKLY010000105.1, forward strand.
ACATAGAATTAAAATTATTTTTAGATTCATAATCCATCTGTCACAAAATTTATTAGACACACATTTTAGTAGCAGTACTTTTTTTTTTTAGTAAAGTTGGCATATGAATAAATAAAGAAATATATATATATATATATATATATGTAAATTAAATTTTTTTTTTAAATGTGCAAATAATTTTTGAAAATGAGATCACATATGTAACTGGTGCACGATGCAGTCACAAAACAGTTGAGGTTATTTACACTGAAAAATGTGAGTTGATTATACTGAAAAGTGTGAGTCGATATACTGAAAAATTTATACTATTATCGATTTTCTGTGTAAACTTTTTGTTGTAATCAACATTCAGTTTTCAATGTAATGTATGAATCTTCACTTTTCAATATAATCAACTTTAATTGTTGAGTGAATACGCCGTGCACGTGATGGATATATTTATGGTATCAATATAATCACGATTTTCCGAAAGTTGATTTAATCATGCATGTTTTTATATCAAAGGTTGATTTTTTTAATCGTGTTGCATCAACATTAATTTTTTTTTAAAATTATTAACTGAAAAGAATATGATTAAGTTAACACTGAATCTAAATATTTTGAATTAATATAACTAACACTATTTTTTTTTTAATCTAATAATGATGATAAATATTACTAATATGTGCAACTATTAATATTAAAATCTAACCAACATACACATAATTAGCTATCAACTACTACATCTAGACAATGTAATATTATAATTATAACCATACCTATTTGATCATGTTATACAAGATATATTGTTGCTATATGTGTATTAATTATAATAACGAATGAGATTGATAGGAAGTGAACATCACTTCTCCATCAATTCCACTAATTTTAACAAACACATTACTAAAACCAATGAATATATATATAACTTAACTAGCAATTATAGGATGGCCTACGAAAGAGCAAAATTAATTAATGTCCAAACATATGTACAGATTATCAAGAAATGAGTTGAGACCATCATATGTGTATTCCAGTTTCCAAATGGGGACAAATAATTTGGGCCACAACATGCGTTGTCCACAAATTAATTAATTTGACATTTAACCAGAAAATTCATGTGTATTAATATTTGTTTTGATTTATGGCCAAGTGAGTAAAGTCCACCAATTAACTTAATTTGTTGTACGATCGACCAAGTGATTAATTATTACCCTCTTTTAACCATGCAAGGAGATTCAATGCATAATGATGGCTTGATTAGGTGAAAAGTGTTTGTTTCAGCAACTTTTATGGGGGCAAATTACAATTAATATATGCTTGTATAATTTTCAATTCCTGAAATACATTGACGCAGCACAAACGTATAAACAACAAACTATCAAATGGGGGCAAATTTAGATACGGGGAATTGTTCGTATCTGGGCACTTTTATGGTTCATCCAATACATCTGTTAATATGTAAGGATTCAAGTTAAGGTGGTGATTTGTTGTGATATTTTGAATCCTGAACTAAGCTTAATTAATAAATGGGTAAGTTATAATTTTCTTCTAAAAATATTTATTTTGAAGCTAAGTTGTTGTCTTATTAGCAGCGCAATTTTTTGTGTAAATAACCCTTGACTGAGGGTCATTTTGTACTTTTGTATAGGATTATTTTGTACTTTGTAATCGCTTTGATCACATGACAATACATGTTCTTTTGTACTCCCTCCGTCTACAAAAAATGGTCCACGTTGTCTTAAACGGTCATCCACAATAAATGATCCACTTACTTTAATGGAAAACTTACAATCATTATTTTTATTTTTTTATACATATATACTTACTTTTACACATCACATCAAATGTTTTTTTAATAATTAAATATTTTTTTATACTAATATACTTACTTTTACACATCAACATCTACTTTTCTTAATAACCGTGATTTGTCAAGGTAGTCCAATTTTTGTGGACGGAGTGAGTATAATTATATAATTGTATTTTCACGTCCTTGAAGAGAACCTTACATCTCCATTTTAACATATACTATCAAATGGTACATAATGAAGATTAGGCTCATAGATAAGGACATGCATACTTGCATAATGATATGGGTACATTCGGAAATGAGATATTCACGTTTCATATATATATATATATATATATATATATATATATATATATATAATTGGTAGAAATATTATATTGGTAATATTCCAAGATTGAAAATAACTTTGTGATTCGATAAATTAGTCACCTTATATATGATTAGCCTCTGAACTAAAAGAAGTGAGTAGTTATCATTAGTTAATCACATGATAACGTGGAGTTTAAATCATTAATCGTCCCCTATAATTAACTAACTTTTAAGAAAAAATATTTAATTCTAAATTTTTTATCAGATTTGATCTTAATTTTTCTAGCAGTATCCAATTTTAACCTCAATTTGATAGCAAAAAATTAAACAATTAATGTTATTTTGATGATCGAAATTGTGATTAATTCCAATAAATTTGCTGATGTAGCGTTCATGTGTTGCATGGATTAAGTAAGTTTCATGTGCATTTGATCAATAATATCGATTTAAGTACCTTTAATTTGGACCTGAGCAGCATCGTTTGGCTTGTTCAGTTGATATGTGTACCATATTGTGATTTTTATTGTCATTTCTATATATATATATATATATGTGTGTGTGTGTGTGTTTTTAGATTGTTCTTGAAATTAGAAGAAGCAATATAAATGATAATAAT
>JAPKLY010000105.1:1086676-1105531 GCA_026898435.1 Prunella vulgaris
TTTAGATTGTTCTTGAAATTAGAAGAAGCAATATAAATGATAATAATAATCATGACAAATATAAAGTAAAAATAATTTATACATAAATTATTATGATTGTGTTTATTAAAGGATATTGATTATTTTTAATAAATGATTTTTAATTATTTTCATGAAGAAAATATAAATTGATAGATATGAATAATATTAATTAGTTGCTATTGTTAAAATGTATGAATTAATATTTTGCCAAAAAACATTGTGAAATGATTAATGTAAAAAATATTTTCACGGTATGTAATTATTGAGAAGGCTAGGCAAAGAGGGTATGGTATGTTTGAACTCCCGTGAAAGACATTAATGTATTTATGAATTCATTAAATTAAATAAAAAAAAAATCAGTATATTAAATTCTGGAAAATAATTTCAATGAATATATCACCTCTCCCATTAAATACTCTCATTAACACACTTTGGCGGGCCCCATAGGATTGTTAATTCTTCGATGGGTTTGATTGTTGTATGACAAAACATAATAATTACAAATAGTGCAAATACATCTCACCTTTTCTCTCGCCATATAAATAGTAGGGGCAAATTTTTTTCTCATCTAAAATTAAAAAATATAAAATTAATTCATTTATATTAAGATAAAGTGTAGAGTGAAATTAATATATATATATATATATATGAATTATGAACTACTTTAAAACATATGAGTTGTATATATATTACTAAATAGTATTAGTTGTTCTTTTATTAAAAAGTATTAATTTATGACGATTCAAAATATTTTCATTAGAGCGAATGAGTTTGAAGGGTAGGAAAAATATTAATTTTTATCACTAAAGATAATATTATTTAACTAAAAAATATTTTAAAATAATTTATGTATGAACAAATTTCACACAATACATACTCTATCATTAATTTTCTACTATATCTCAAGGGAAAAAATAAGATGGCACACGAGCTTCCTAATTTTGTGATGTAAATAAATAAGTAAAAATACTACTTTTTATTTGTGCTATATTTTCAATTCTATTTTTTTTGTGGGGGAGGCTTATCGAAAGGACAATAAATAGACAAAGTATTATGTGAATGATACACACAGTAATTTTATGGTAAACAACAATTTATTTTAAGTATTTTGATATTTGATTTTTGTAGAGATAAATGACATAAAATATTGTATATGAACTAACACGACAATGTATATGAACTAAACCACACTATATATGAATTAACACCACACGTAGTATGTCACAGTGAATGAACTAAAATCATATTGTATATGAACTAACATCACACTGCATATAAACTAACACTACACTGCATATGAATTAATACTACACACCGAAATGTCTGTTACTGCGTGAAATAAAATATGTCGTTCACGAAATTATTTCCGTGAATATTACTCACATAATACCTACTCCAATAAATAAGTTTCATCATAAAATTCAAAATGATATTAGTTATTTACATTATACAATATTATTATCAAACTAAACCTTTTAACGAAATAAATAACATTAATAAAAAATACGTAAAAAATATATGAACATTATTTCATGGTGAAATTGGTCTTTAATATGTGTAAAGTTTGTTGGAGAAAATTAATTTGGTGGTAGATATTTAATTAAAGATTTAATATTTGGATAATTTTATTGGTTTTGTTTGACCAATTAAATAAAGGTATTAAAATTAATTTTCCGGTAATTTATTGATATGAATGTGTTATACTTATGAAGTATATGAATTTAATGTAATCACACTCACAAAATTAATTTTTTATTGAGTGAAAAATTGAATTGAGAATCAATTGGTTATGACATCTTTTGAAATGTGGAGAGAATTAATTATGCAATTAATTTCTCATCGCACACTGAAAAAAGAGAGAACTATTACATATATTAATACGAGTACAATGAAGAATATCAAATTATAACTAATTGATTGGATTTTGGGTGTCCTTTGGCCTGACAGCTGTCTATTTTTTTAGAATCCAAAAATTTTGTGGATCCAATCCAATTAAGATTGGTAACGGTTCAGGACCAAGCCGGAAGTTGATTTCATTGGACAGACTCATAGAATCAAAGCTTGAAACCTAGACTCTACTCTTTGTGAGGAAGACCAATAAAGTGAACAATTTAATATGAGTATTAGTTGTTTTCGGTAGGTCTGTGAGATATGTGAAATCAATTCATTTAAATCTACTCACTTATCGGCTTAAATTCTCAACACTACTTTAAGGAGGAGGTCCATTGTAAGCTAAGCTAAAGAGTGATGCTATAAAAGAAATTTATCTTATGAGCAAAAAAATGAAAAATGAATTGAATCACTCATAAGTAATGGATAAATGTATTATAGATAATATATTTACTTAGGGTATATTTGGTTTAAAAGATAAAATTATTCATTTTATTAAAACATGTATATTTTGATAAGATAGATAAGATATTATCTATGAGCATAAACATAGATAACAAATATTTATCTCTGTAATTTATAATTAGGGATCATAAATAACATCCACTTAGATAATGGTACTATTTTTATATAGATAATTGATATTAACTATTATCTATAATAAAATACGTAGCATTGCTAAAAAGTTTAAATTTATAAGGAAATGGGAAAATTTAATTCATTAATAATGATGCCGAGTATACATACTCCGGTTCGATATTTGCGTTCCAATTTTTATGTTTTCTTTTTCACAAAAACTTATATGAATTTGAGTTCACGGTGCACCCGGATTCTTAATTATCATACTCCGGTTCGATATTTGCGTTCCAATTTTTATGTTTTCTTATTCACAAAAACTTATATGAATTCGAGTTCACGGTGCACCCGGATTCTTAATTATCATTGTAATGTGTATACGCTATCACTGTTATGTATGTTCACTATCACTGTTATGCATATACACTCTCACTGTTAAAACATCAAGTATATTTTTATAACAGTGATAGTATATATGAATAACAGTGATAGAGATTACACGTAACAATAATACGAATTCATGTAAACTCGAGTTCACAAGAAATTTATGCCTCTATAATATAACTTGTATGTCCGGTATATATATATATATATATCATTAATTGGTTTCCTGGTAGTAATATATGTATCATGCATCTAATTAAAAAATGTTACATAAAATTAAATACAAAACAATAATAATATATGCACATATAGTTTGAGTGGATTCAAGCCATTAATATATATGTATATATATATGGTGGTCCGACCACGTGGTGTATGGTTCAACTTGCAGAGTTAGTACACTGTCGTTGTCGAATACATATGATAAACAATCCAACAAATTCTTAAAAAAGAAAAAAAAAATCCAACAAATCCTTGGCCCCTCTCCTACTATTTTTAGAATTAATTTGTGGCCCTGTCTGTATAAGAGCAGATTACCAATAGTAGTTAAGGGAGTTGTTAGCAAAATATTGCAAGATTATAAGTAGAAAACTTTATGCAATATTGGATCATGTATATATTGTAATGATGGGTTGGTGTGGTTTCCTAGATTTAAATCACTTCTTACACATGCATGGATCTTAATTAATCCAATGAAAATTGAGTTAAGGTGAAATCGATTTATCAAGTATTAATCATCATTATATAAAATTAAACATTCTATTTTTTTTAAATAATGATAATATATATAGATATATAAAGTAATAGTTAGGAAATTGTGTTTGTAATTTTTTTGTTCAAATTAATAATGATGAAAGTATTAACATTTGGATTTTTGTTTTCAATCCACTCATATCAACTATAGTTTGCAGAATAGGTTTTATTAAAAAATGTTCATGATAAGTTTATCATGAAACTATTTTAAAATACCAAATATTTGAGTAAGAATATCAAATATTTTAACAGGAGTATAAAAATTTAGATATAAAAGTAATAAGTAATATGGAATATAATTTTTCAATTTTTATACTTCTAATGTAATTATAATAGGTAATGAGAACAAATTAGGTACGCAATATTTTTCCTCCTAAATGGAGTAATCACCACCCTCATTTGATTACCCACATTTCATCATATAATTAATCATCCTCCTCAATCAATCCTTCATACCACAACCAACAACTTTTTTAATCAATTTAAAAAAATAAAATTGGAGAACAATAAAGATGATGTAACCACCATGAACATAAACTCTCATTCAACATATGTAAGGGTAAAGAAGGAAAATAAAATTTCATTCTCATTGAAGAATTTAAAACAAGCTGCCCCTAAGAAATTCCCAAGAATTGACATAGTAAGTACTTAGTAGTAATAGCTTGTGACTTAGCAATAAATTAATGAAATTTGGAGTAAGTTTCGAGTGCATCAAGTCTACCGTGCAATTTAAAATCAATTAAATATTGTTACCCTAGTTTTTACTGAAAGATTCACTAATACAGATTTACACTTAGAGAGCTCTTATTAGAGCTCTCTAAGAGACAGCTATCTAAGTAAATCTCCCACTTAGAGAGTTGTTAATAACAACTCTGTATGAAGGCCTAACTCTACACTTAAAACTCAGATTATAAGTGAGAGGATTGTCCAGGCTTATAAGCCCACCCAAGACCACACTCAATACCGATGTGGGATACCTTAATACCCTCCCTCACGTAAGAGGCTCATCTGGCTCGACACTCGGTTCCACAAGTGGATCCACACATCGAGTAGAGAGGTGGCTCTGATACCATGTATGAAGGTCTAACTCTACACTTAAAACTCAGGTTGTAAGTGAGAGAATTGCCCAGACTTATAAGCCCACCCAAGACCACGCTCAATACCGATGTGGGATACCTTAATAAGCTCTCTAAGTCCAAAGCCACTTAGAGAGTTGTTATTAACAGCTTTCTAAGTGGAAGATTTACTTAGATAGCTATCTCTTAGAGAGCTCTAAAGAGCTCTCTAAGTGTAAATTTGTATTAGTGATTATTACTGTTACAATTTAATAAAGGGCGTGTTTTCAGTATAAATTGAGGTAATCTTTTAAAAGTAAGTTTCTTGTTCCACCCACTCAACAATTAAGGTTGTTTACAATAAAAAGTTAAGTCTGATTATACTAAGTATGAATGATTACACTGAAAATTAATAATATAAACTTTTTAGTGTAATCTACCATCACTTTTTAGTATAATCAGTCTTAACTTTTATGTACAGAGACAATCTTAACTGTTGACTGTTGAGTGAGTGCACCGTGCATTAGTTGCATATAAGACTTTTGTATTTTTAATGATAACAAGAATGACTTTTTAAAAATACACTTAATTTGCACGATGGTGCATAAAAATTTAATATTTTGTAAAGAAGATATTTCTAAATTAAGGAATTAACATATAAATTCACCGTAATCATTTACTTGTGAGTACATAAATTGTATACCGATTAATTTTACCTTTAAGTATTTAGGGTACAAGAAAATTACTCTTAATTTTATGCCCTTGTTTAATTGTCAAAGACGAGGAGAAAACATAAATATAAAACTATAAAATGTTAAAATCAAAAAAAAATTGAATGAAGAAATGGTGAACGACAATCTCTGAAAAGAACCTCTTATTTTAATACTCCCTCTGTCCCAGAGCAATTTGCAAGAAATGAGGGGCACACAAACTAAAAAGAAAGTAGAATAAAGTAAAAAAAATAGTGTTTTGAGGGTTAATTTGGTAAAATTTTATGTAAAAAGTGAAAAAATTAGTTGGATTGAGTGTAATGTGGGCCCAAAAAGTGAAAAAGTAATGACATTTTGTGTAAATATGTAGATATTGTGAGGGTGAAGTTTATAAAAGGATTTCCTTTTTTGGGTCTGCAAGTTCCTTTGGGACGTCATGAAAAGAAAAACTTGTAAGTTCCTCTGGGACAGAGGGAGTAGTTAGTTATTGCCCTTTAAAAAAAAAAATGTTAGTTATTGCGAATAAAACAAATTAAAAAAAAAAGAAAGTAGAGGGGCAACATACACTTGGTGCTGTGTAGTGTGTGGAATAGTGACAGCATAACGAAGGAAGAATTCACGTGGACACGTGAGAGCATACCCTAACTCACGATCAACCCATGGACCTCTTTAAAGCCAAGAATCCATATTGAGCTGTCAAACAAGTCGAGTCGGGCTAACCCAATAGCAGATCACCAGGTCTAAATTTTTTTGATTGAGTTGACTCGGTTCGTTTGTCTTCAGGTTGCATAGTTTTTGCACTAGACGGGCTATCAGACTAATCGGATTCAACTCTTTTTTATATATCACTATTATATTTTATTTTTATATTTTTCTTATATTTGGTATCCGGTATTTTATTTTTGTATTGAATTTATTAATTGATAATTAGGTATACAAATACTATGTTAGTTGTGAAATTTTGTTTAATTTGCCAACAACAATTAAATTAATAATGATTCAACAATTATTATAAACTCAAACTCACAAAAATAAAATCAAACAACAATAATCCAACAATCCTTAATATATTCAAGTTCAAACAAGAATAGTCCAATTGCCCTCTAATAATTAGTTTGAATTATAATCTATAACAAACATACAAAATTCAAATTAAATAAAGTAACAATGTTAATACTCTGATATAAATTAGTATAAGTGTCAAATTATATTCCTCTGGTAATTTATATATTTTTTTGTTTTTAGTCCCATTGAATGTACATGGATGGGGAATGTCGCAGGATTAAAAACAAAAAATATATAAATTACAAGACGAAAATCAAGATTTAAAAGCTAATAGCACCCAAAAAAAAAAAAAAGAGGTAAAGTTACAAGACCAATCAAAAAGAGGTAAAATTATAGGACAAAAAATAAAATTTGAAAGTTAATAGGACCAAATAAAAAAGAGGTAAAGTAGATATAGGATGAAAAAAAATTAATTTTCCCCAAAAATAATATCATTAAATTCATTTAATAATACTTATTATATTTATAAATTAAATATCATACTAACATTTATGCACATTGTGCAACATATGCATGGATTACATATGAGTACTTTCTATAGTGCTCAAACTCAAGGAGAGACACCAATTGTCAACCATTTCAAGTAGGTGCAAAATGACATTTTTGACAAATTGAAAGTGCATATTTTTTACAAACAATCCACATTACAAATCTGTACAAACTCACCAACAAACATTAAAATTCTAGAAACACAAATTCAAAAAAAAAATCACAAATTCAGAAAACTCAAATTAAAAAATCAGGCTCAAACCTATTTTTTCCGACCAACAAGCTCAAACCAAATCTCAACCAACATCTTCCCGTGGCTTTGCCTCTTGAACATCGATGTGCATCTCCCACTTTCGCCTCTTGAATGCTGCCGATTTTTGCCTGTTTTTCGCTGCTTTCTGCGGATTTTCGCGGCCGAATCCCTCACCAAATTCACCCTCATCGAAACCTTAGATGAATTCACCCTCGTTGAAATCCTAAACAGGTTCACCCTCGTAGAAACTACACCTCTGTTGAACAAAATGGCACGGGGAGCACAAACCATGAAGAACCAACCCAAATCCCAAACACTTCATCAAGAACATTGCATTTTTAAGGCTTTTCATTGGGCCCCTTACGAACCCCCCTAATCGGTCTCATCGAAAGTCTAATTGGAAGAATTCGACCTCACATTTAGGATAACATGCCTAAAGTCGTCCGACTGAGAGGGAGCGAGACCTCTGTTTTCGCCAGAGAGAGAGAGAGACATTAGACAGAGTATGAGTGATGTAAGGAGAGATTAATTTTAAAATAATGCTATTTGGTTATGTGCTTTTTAACAGATGATGTTGTAATAACAAATATTGTGAAAATATATTATTAACACAAAAATGATATAAAATGTGATTTCTTGAATTGAAGGGCGTTCTCTCTCTAGCTATATCCTCTAACTCTCCTCTTTGAAGGTTGACTTTGACTTGTAACATTTATCCAAGAACAATGAAATCTTGTTTGGATTGAACGTTGGTCTGTGGAAGATTTTGATGAAGAAGACGTCTTGAATTTGACAAAGAACGATCTTCAGATCTTCAAATCTGGACTTGAGTTGGAACACTAGATCGGAGGGGTCTTGAACCTTGATCTCTGGTCGAAGTGTGTTTGTGGTTGAACTTTGATGAAGAACATTTGAAGACGACGATGAACACTTGAAGTCTTTTAGGTGTTCTTGGACTGGAAACGTCTGATCAGAGGGATGTAGCTCCTTGTTTTTTTTTCGAAGGATGTTTCTGGATGAACTTGGTGAAGAACGATGGCGAAGAACACTTGTTGATCTTCAAGTGAAAAATGTCTAATTAGAGGGATTTAGCCCCTTAATCCTGGATCAGATGGTGTTTCTGGTTGAACTGGACGAAGAACAGTTGAATATGGTGAAGAACAACTTTGATCTTCAAGAAAAAACGCTTGATCGGAGGGATATATGCCCTTGATCTTGGATCGAACGCTGTTTCTGGAAGGCTGTGGCGAAGAATGACTTGAATCTTCGAAGAACTACTTCAGATTCGTTGAAGAATGGCTTGAATCTTCGAAGAACTTGATCACTGGATCTTCTTGGCTCGCAGTTTGCTCTTTAAGAGGATTGTTGATGCTGTTTGTTGCTTGTTCACCATTCGGTCTTGTGGTCGTTGGTCTGGACCATGTGTTTGAGTGAATGAGATGACCCCTATTTATAGGATTTGGAGGTGAAGACTTTCCTCTTTTAACAGCGAAAACTGGCGCACTCCGGTTGGCTGATGCCGATTTGATTGACAGCATTAATAAATCGACCAAATTTAGCTTGATTGATTTATGTCTTTTTCTTTATTTATACGAAACATTATGGTTTTGAATAAATACGGAAGATAAGATATTTATTGCCGCATACGAGCACAGGTAGACTCGTAATTTAATAACGACTTGTATTGTGTCCAATATATATCATTTGACTTAATTCGAAAATTAATTTGTTAAACTTTCAATATTGGAATACTAATTTGAGTTGATATTTATTTAATTTATACACATATTATTATTTGATTGAGTGCTAATTTTATCTGCTTACAGATATGATGTGAGGAGGGATATTGTTTACTTTTTTTATTAATTTATTATGGACCTATATGTATTTAATTGCACCTATATCAAATGAAATTTATTTTGAATACTAGTTTGAATTATGGATAGTAATAAAGCACCTCTAGATAATTAATCAAAAAAACATCATGGTACTAGTTATAAAAATAGCAACATTATTAAATGAATGTTATAATAGTACATAAATAATCTCATTTTATACCATGGATAAATTACACTGAAATGTGTAGTAATATATGATAACAAATATTTTTGTTCGAACTCAATAATACTAACCCAAAATAGAGATCAATATGTTATCACCTAAATAATGGTTTCCTAAAGTACCAAATAATTTTGTGCACTTTATACATTTTAGCTTTAGAGATGGTAATCATATATATCTCGACTTGACAACTTATGATTCGATTTTTAGTTTGTGAATTTAATTATTCGAAATTTATTGGCCCTAATTTGTTCCACTATTTTCATAATTGGAATTAATTAATTAATTTATGATTATTTGATTTATGGAATTGGAAGTAACAAATAGGTTTACAATAAAACCATCCTATGGAAGTTATGGGGCTCCGTTTTCCGTGTCGGTGGTGGATCGGGTTAACGCATCCCATTAATGTGAATTGTCAAATAGTAATATTTTTTCCTCCTAATTAATAATTATTGTTGTAGAGCTCAACTACCTATATAATATTTTCGATTAATCTGAGGAAAGGACGATTTTGCCCTCCGGTTTTATTCACTCAACTAATGTGCATATTATTCGCGAGTAGGCTAGTTTAGTATGAACCCAAATTTACTATGGCTTTTTTTTAAGTGTTACTGTTCTGTATACTAATACTATTATTAATATTTATTATTAAATATTTTTTAATCAATGATGATGCATACATATAGTATTGATGATTTATTTATATAATTATGATATTTGAAAAAATCGAATCAACTTTACATAAACTTGAATTCTCAATTTTTTTATAATTACTTGCAGGTTATAGTTTCAGGGTGAATACTATTTTATACTCCCTCCGTCCCGAGTCTTTTTTCCAAAAGATCTGGGCAAACGAATTAAGAAAAAGTAGAATATGTGAGTGTAAAATTAATTAATAAAATATAAAAAGTGTACTTTATTGACTTTTGTGAATATAAATTGTTCTCTTATTAAAGTGAAAAAAAAAGAGTTGGAACATCCCAAAATAGAAAATGTGAAAACAAGAATTAGGACGGAGGGAGTATTTCATAATTCCTATTAATTTTTATTAATTAGCAATATCCCACAATAATCCAGATGATGAATTGAATTCATTATGATCTCAAATTCCTTTACCATAATATATCACACTTCACTTGGGAATATTAATGGCGTATTATACGAAATGTTTGTACAAGTACATTTTATCCCACCAAGTGATGTCCATGACTAGCAATTAATACCACATATGTTCTTTGTACTTTTGATTTTGCACACTTTTTTAAGAAAATGTGGGAGAGTAGAATATTGATGTGATGTATAAAATTATATAATTAAAATAATAAAATTAATTTAATTGAATGTAAACAATAATAATATTTTATGAAATATAGAAATATTGTGAAAATAAAAATAATTAAAAAAATTATTTATAAGATGTGTGAAGTGCCTAGGAAGAATATAAAAGAAAAGTGCACAATATTTAATTTGAAGGGATGGAATACAAAAACAATATAAATAAAATATATTTATAAATAATTGAAAAAAAAATGTAACTTTTTCAGCATGTCCTACCATAAATGATATAATGCTATTAGTGGAATCCAATACCAATAATTTCTTTTTCGAAATTTTCTTAATTAAACGCTCCCACATTTTAGGTGTAGTCAAATTTATGGATAAGGGCGATCACAAACATTTCCAAAAATGTATAAATCCAATCTTATGTTCATCTAAAATTTAAAAGTTATAAATTATAAAACTCAAAAAAAAAAGAAGTTTTTTCTTTCTTTGAACATGACAAGTCACATATATACTTCTTGTACTCACCATGTATTTCCAATCAAATTTAATATCACATTTTAAATATATAAGTATGCGAGTAAATTTCTTGTGCACCAAGTATATTATGCAATTTAAATATATTTTTTAAATAATTAAACTTATTTACTGAATAGTTCGAATTATTTTACACTAAACTTTCGATCGCTGTTCAGTGTAAACAACCATAATTTTAAGTATAAACAAATTTTCAATCATACTTTTTAAAATACATTTGAGCAACATGATGCACCTATATATACAAGACTTCGACATAAATATGCACATATTAATTAACTTTAGAGTAAGTCTCATGTGCACCAACTACACGGTGCAACTCTAGTTCATTTTTAAAAGGTTAAATAGTTTATAACTGAAAAGTTAAACAGTTTATTACTGAAAAGTGTATCTTTCATAGTTTAACTTTTCAGTAATAAACTGTTTAACTTTTCAATTATAAATTGTTTAACTTTTTAAAAAGGAACTTATAATTCTTGTAGTATTTGAGTATTTAGTGAACTAACTTCTAATTATTAACAACTACTCCCTCTGTCCACCAAATTATTTTCCACTTTCCTTTTTTGTTTATCCACAAATCTTTTTCTCATTTTCTTATTTAGAAACATCTCATACTCATAAATAAAAGTTTGGGCCCCACAATAATAACTCCGCTTATTTTTTTACTTTATCTATTATTTCAATAAATATTACTTTTCATTAAATTTTGTGTTATTTTACAAATGTGAAAAATATTGGTGGGTGGAGGGAGTAATATTTATAATTAAAAAAAAAGTTAATGTTATACTTCATTTTTGACATTGTCAAACTATACGATGGGTGCACAAAAATTAAATAGAAGAATTAATTTGGAAATGATTAATCAGCTCTTAATTAAACTTACAAACTTGCATAAATGACTACAAAACCCCTTGAAAAGTTAAGAGCAAACATTATAGTTTGACTAAACTCAAATATCCTATTCATTGATGGTATCCAATGCTAACGTTAAAATCTTGCAACCCAAAAAAATAGTATTCCCTCCGTTCCAACATTTTTTTTATAGGTGAACTTTCACGCATATTAAGAAAAAGTGAAGTATGTGAGTCTGAAGTTAAATAATAAAATATAAAAAAAAATATTTTATTGACTTTTGTGAGTGTGAGTTATTTTCTTTTTTGGGGTATGAAGAAAGAGTTGAGACGTCCGTATAAGGAAAGTGTGAAGTTTATATTGGGACAGAGGGAGTAATATTTTCCCAAATGTAGCATAATAACATTAAATAAATAAATTATTGAAAGGGTACTTCCGTCATTTACTACCACCTTAGTTAAGACAAGCCAGAAATATTTAAGCAAAAAAGTTTCACCTAATATCTGATCAAGGTATCTTATTTGACCCACCGAAGCTTCTCCTTTAATTAATTTCTTTTACCAAGAAAATATTAAAATATAAAATACGACAACCGATAAAAGCTTTTATTTTAATAATAATAAATTATTTATTTTTATTTTAATAGTAATAATAATAGTGTCACTCTTCTTCTGTCGAAGGAATACTGTTACGTACACAAGATATAGAGAGAGAAAGTGGCGTGCTATTAGGAGAGAGAGAGAGAATTGGCTCTGCTATATGCAGCGAAGAAAGAGCAAGCAAGGAAAATAGCGCTGTAGATCTGTCTTCCTGTTTCCTTCCACTCTAGTCTCTGGTTCCAATGTCAAGATCAACGAGTGAGAATTTGAGTCAGCATTGATCCGCCGACGCGTTTGCGTTGCTCACTTGAATTCTTTTCCTCATTATCGCAGCATTTTTCTATTGCGTAGCTTTTTATCTTTTTGTTTTCGGCCTGTGACTAGAATTAGGCTCTTGGAATTGCAATTGCGATGCAGTCGTAGTGTTTGATTGAATGTTGATTTTCCGGCGGTGGTCGCCGGAGCTCCGGTGAGTCTCCAGGAAGAGCTCCGGCGGTGAGTGAGTGCGGAGAGTAATGTGGAATTGAGGGTAAAATTGAAAAAATGTTCAAGTCGGCGCGGTGGAGGAGCGAGAAGAACAAGGTCAAAGTAGTGTTCAAGTTGCAGTTTCATGCAGCTAAGGTACTTTCATTCTCTTAGATAGATAAACACATTAATCATAGATAGACGTATGTGTGTGTTTGTATGTGCAGTTGTTTCTCATTGTTGATTTGATGAGCAAATGCATTTCAAGATGGTATTTCTTGGCTTTTAGTCACAATTGAAAGTTGAGTTCTTATTTAGGAACTAGTGAAATGTAATATGAACAGATGTAGAAGAAGCAAAGCTAAATTCAGATGATTTCTTAAATCTTTAGTATCCGACTTTTTTCTGCATTTTTCAATGGCATTTGAAGTAATAATTAATTGGGAGAACTTTTAATGTTATAATCATTCGATCCCAGAAAGAAGAGCAGAGAAGATAAGTAATTTTGTTTTTCGGCTCTTTTTTTTTTTAGATTTTTCTTTCTAGGCAAAGTGTAAAAATGATTCAAAAATGTCTAAAATTACACATGATATTTTGATCTGATAATCAGCTGCCACACTTTGGAGAAGATGCATTGATGATATCTGTTGTTCCTGCTGATGTTGGAAAGCCCACTGTAAAATCCGACAAGGCATCAGTTCGAGATGGGAGTTGCATCTGGGATAGTCCTGTCTATGAATCCGTAAAGTTCAATCGAGACCAAAAATCGGGAAAGATTCATGAGAGGATATACTACTTTGTTGTAGGGACGGTATGAAATGTTACAGAGATGGATCTTTATTCTTTGCTTTGCTCCCAAGTTATGATCTGAAGCTAACAGGTCCTTTATGTTGCATTAAAGGGGTCATCTAAAGCTGGAGTTCTTGGAGAAGCTTCCATCGATTTCTCAAATTATGCAGAGGCAAATAAGGTCTCTTTGGTGTCTCTTCCCCTCAAGAATTCAAAAACCGATGCTGTATTAAATGTATGCCCCTTCATCTCTTTTAGCTGCAGATTAATCTTGACAAGTGGTGCATCTCTTCTTGAGTGCTTCAATATCTTAAATCATAAAATGTGTTGATCGGATTGTTGTGTTTTTCTTGATGTTTTTTGGTTTATTAATGTCATTTAACAGGTATCAATTCAGAGGATGCAGGAGTCCGTTAATCAGAGGTACTGTCTAAGTAATGTTATAATGTTTTCTATCACATTTTTCACATTCATGGATTAAATTAAGAATGTTTGTTCTCCTCACAGAGAGGTTGAAGAAATTGAGAATACGAAGTTGAATTACAAAGTTAATAGCCTGAAGTCACAGTTGGACAATGGCGATAAAGATGAAACTGTTGAAAGAAATTCTGATGTAATCTCATGTTCTCCTTTCTTAATTCTGCTGTTATAGTTCTTTAAATAATGTACATCATTACATATTTCATTTTCTTTTAACAGGATGTGGTGTTGAGTAAGACTGTTTCCCACGTTACCGAACTCAATGGGACCCGACGAGGATCTAGTGGATCAGATCTCACAATTTCAAGCTCGGACAGCAGTTCTGGAGTTGAAATACCTTGGCAACCCCAGCTAAAGCCCGAGAGTGTTCATCATGAGACCGTTGGGCTCATATCATCTCTGACGCCTCAGTGCCCAAATTCTGACGCCTCAGGGCTTGAAGTGCAACATAGATCACAGTGGGAGTGGCTGGGAAATTCATGCAATGAAGCTAGTACAGATGACTCCTTGAGCACTCCAAGGGACGCCTTTCTAAGGCAGCACTTGGATGAGTCCTCAGATATTGTGATCGAGAAGCTGAAATCTGAAGTTGCTGCTTTATCAAGACAATCAGAGATGTCTGAATTAGAGCTCCAGACTCTGCGTAAGCAGATCGTGAAGGAGAGCAAGAGGGGCCAAGATCTGTTCAGAGAGCTTGTTTGCTTGAAAGAGGAAAGTGATGTTTTAAAGGGACAATGCGAAAAGCTCAAGGCAGGAACTAGAAGCAATTCTCAATTTGAGGGAGGCGATTCCAGGGCTATTGTTGAAGAACTTAGACAAGAACTGGCTCATGCAAAAGAACTTAATGCTAATCTCAGAGTTCAACTCCAAAAGACGCAAGAATCAAACTCTGAACTGATTCTTGCTGTGAGGGACCTTGATGAGTTGTTGGAGCAGAAAAACAGGGAAATATTGGGAAAAGATATTGATGAGAAGTCCCTAGAAGCAGGACCCACTCATCGAACAGACGAAGAAACTGATGATGAAGAACAGAAAGCACTAGAAGAGTTAGTGAAGGATCATGGTGATACAAAGGAAGCGTATCTTCTGGAACAACAGATCATAGACATGCGCAGTGAAATTGAAATCTATAAACGGGATAGAGATGAATTTGAGATGCAAATGGAGCAGCTTGCTCTTGATTATGAAATCATGAAACAAGAAAATCATGAAATGGCATATAAGCTGGAGCAGAGTGAGCTTCAGGAACAACTGAAACTACAGTACGAGTGCACGCCCTCATATGCCTCTGCTCAAGAACTAGAAGCCCAGATCGAAAGTCTTGAAAATGAACTCAAAAGGCAGTCAAAGGAATCTGCTGATGCATTGGTGAAAATAAGCGAATTAGAGGAGGAACTTGAAAAGCAATCACAAGGATTCGAGGCTGATCTTGATGCTCTTATGCTCTCCAAAGTAGAGCAGGAACAGAGAGCAATAAGAGCTGAGGACTCTTTGAGAAAGACACGTTGGCAAAATGCTAATACGGCAGAGAGGCTCCAAGATGAATTTAAAAGGCTTTCTGTGCAGATGGGTTCTACATTTGAGGCCAATGAGAAATTAGCCACCAAAGCTCTGGCAGAAGCAAATGAACTCCGTATAGTGAAAAGGCGTTTAGAAGAAATGATTCGTAATGCTTCTGAAGAATACCAATCAGAGAAGGACGATTATGAGGATAGATTGCGTCAGCTTTCTAGCCAAGTGAAATCCATGACAGAACAAATAGAACAGATGCAATCAGAAATTGAAGATAAAACGGTGCAGATTTTAAATCTCAAGAATGAGAATAAAGAGGAGTTTAGCAGTAAGGAGACGTTAATGTGTGAGATGGAACAAATGAGAAACTCCATAAAAGAATTGGAATTGCTAGTGGAGCAAGGTAATGATGAAAGAATGGAACTCGGAAAAAGGTTGGCATCACTGAATAGTGATGCTGAAGAGTCCCAGAATGAATTAAATAGATTGAGAAGTCTTCTGGAAGAAAAAGAGTTGGTAATAGGGAAAATGCAATCTGAACTGGACTCTCTTCAATCACAGTATACAGATACGAAACGTCTTCTAGTAGATAATGAGTTGGAGAATGAGGAGTTAAGGAAACAGGTTGGTGTATTGAATAGCGATTTGAAGAAAACGAAAAATGCACTCAGTTGCATGGAGAAGAAGATGATGGATGATCTAGGTACATCTCTTGATGCAGTCAGAACAAGCTCAAATGAGGTTGAAAATCTCAAGGAGAGAATCAAGTCGCTTGAGGTAATTTTTCACCTTGAGTTCTTACATAAGCTCTTTTTTTCTTTGTTTTTCATTTAATTGGCAGAAAATGAGGGGCTCCAAAATATTTATTTAAGGAGTATACATATATGTATCTAAATTATGGAATAATGATTTCACAGGGTCAGATCGAGTCAAAGGAGAGTGCTCTGGATACATCAAGTTATGCATTTCTAGACATGGAAAAGGATATTAATAACAAAATTAAAGAATTGGAAGAAAGGTTGGAGGAGCTCAATCAGTATTATGCAAGTGAAGTCGAGAAGGTTGATAACATCAGCATTTCTTTGCTTTGCTCAGGAATTCGTATATACTTATTCAGCTGCTAATACTGTTTGCTGATTAATTATTCATAAATCTTTTATATTACTTAAAGTACAGAAACTCAGCAGCTACATATAAGCTCTGATGACTAAGAAGGAACTAAAAGAACATGACCATTTTACAGATTTTTTATTTTACTTTTGTTCGACCTCTTTACGTATTCTGCAACTATAAATCTAACAGAGTTTTCTCCTGTTTTGCAGGTAGCTGCATTTTCGACTGAAGAAGCTAGAAAAGGTGAAGAAGATCCAACCAATCCCAACAGGTATTAAGCATTATCAAAAAGGATTTTCTTCAGTGTAATGTAAACTTGCAAATGTTGATTAGTTTTTTGACCCCATAATTTGTCTACTGTCCAATTTTTGTCCAAATTTTTTTAACTATTTTGATTTAGTCTAATCCCATTTTTGCCCAAATTTAAAATTCTCATGACATTAATCGACATTGTTTTCAATATGTTGTGACAAAAGCGAAATAGTTAAAACTTTTGGGACCAAAGTTAGACAGCAAGCAAGTTATGGTACAAAAAAGAAAACTTTTTAACTATTGCAAATTGCGAAGACGAAAAAAGTGTCACCTCACCGTATGCATTTACATTTACAGTAATGACACAGAATGTTGTACTGGAAATCTCGATGAGTTAATGGATGAAACAAGATTACTGAAGGAGAAGAACAAATCAATGGAAGCAGAGTTGAAGGAGATGCAGGAAAGATATTCGGAAATAAGTCTCAAATTTGCAGAGGTGGAAGGCGAAAGACAACAACTTGTAATGAAAGTACGCAACCTGAAGAACAAGAGGAGATCATAGCATTCGATTCGCTTAACTTGTTCGACTAAGTATATACATATATATATATATATAGGTATGTTAACCGTTGCACTTCAGTGACTTCATAATTGACAGGTTTTGCAGAGTATTTTCAAGAATAATTATTTTATTTTATTTTTGTAAATTTCTTAATGTATGTCTGTATGCCAGAATAGATATTGTCAGTTTCTTCTTTTCATTGAATGCAATACAAATTCCTAAGGGGCCTTTCACCAAGTGGGAACATTTAACCTGCCTCACTACCTTATTCCTTTTCTTTTATTTATTTTGGTTTTCATGATAACGTTAAGGTCTTGTATGTATCTAGTGCTCCATTCGTACAAGTCTAAAACATTTTAAACATTATCAACTGTTTTCTTTGAACTGCTGTAGCTGTTTGCACTGATTAGTTACAATCAGCTTTTCAATTGATACTGTTTAAAAATGCGTTTAAATTTTACGATTCACCTAGTGTGCAATAGACTTGCTCTGTTATGTATGTAGAAACTAGTGATATGTATCTAGTGCTCCATACGTACAAGTCTAAAACATTTTAAACAGTATCAACTGTTTTCTTTGAACTGCTGTAGCTGTTTGCACTGATTAGTTACAGTCAGCTATTCAATTGATATTGTTTAAAAATGCACTTAAATTTTACGATTCACCTAGTGAGCAATAGACTTGCTCTGTGGTGTATGTAGAAACTAGTGAAGTGTTCATGAATATATGCCATTATATTGTTCAAATATTTAAAATAAATCGAGTTACATCAGCCAATGTATGTATGTATATGCATGGCCTAGTGATTAGACAAAATTTCAACTCATCTGGATAATCATTGTTCAAACTTCAAAATGACTATTGCATAGCTATTTATAGTATAAGATGAATCATATGAGGATGATATAGGTGTTTTGTCAGTTTCTATATTTTGAACAAGTGACCGTTAAATGCTAGGTTCAATGTTTGTGTCACTGTCTATGTTTATATAAATGTTTCTATGTTCAAATAATGCATATATGTATTATTTATTAGTGTATGAATTATTCAAAACGAGTATTAATTCCCAGCTTAAAATAATCCCTTCTCAGTTTCTTATAGTCAAGTTTGGCTAAATTTAATTTTGGTCCTATGAATTATATATTACTAT
>JAPKLY010000105.1:1110531-1122786 GCA_026898435.1 Prunella vulgaris
ACTGCCATGATATCAATTTGGGAAGAGTTATAAATAATCTATTGTTTCAAAAAAAAAAATCTTTATGTAATTATTAAATTTCAAATTATTATTATTATTTTTAGTCAAGAAAATAATTATTTGAACAACTATAAATACATCTTTTACTTAGACAGTATAATATTGAGAAACCCACAGATAGCTCCAAATTATATTTCAAAATTAAAGATGGGGCCAAAAAAAATTTAACATTACAAAAATATTCAAATTACTTTTTCTTAATTCATAAATTACTTTTTTTTTTAAAAAAAATTCTGCTGACAATTTAGCCTAGATTATACACTAATGTACACCAATTCTAATTTGAATGCTACAATATGGTATACTCGAGAATATTATAAAATAATCGAGACACTAGAGTATAACACTCTTACATTATAGTATATTGAGAATCCGAGGTCATTATAGTATAATTAAACAACAATAATATAACATTCTCAAAATATTTTACAGTAATTTAAAAATAATAATAGTAAAACACTGTAATATTAGTACAACTAAATAATATAAATACATCAATAGTATAACACACTAATTCCATTAAATTAATAATAAAAAATACAATACTACTTAATATTATAACACACCAAACACAGTTGCATCTGTCCAATTCACACTCAAAATCAACCTCCAACTTTAGTGAACTTGTTCCATTTGAAGAATTCGAGTATATCATCTACAGAACTTGAATCAGTCATTTATAAACAATCACTCTCCAAAACTCAGATACTAAAACACTGTTAAAAAACATAGAAAAAAAAAATTAAAGAAAAGAATACAGTGACACAGCCATGGCTTCAAAGAAAAGAAAAAAAAAACAAAACCTTTTGATCAAACCTCAATCTTCATAGATAATTCCCAAAACCTAACAAAATTCAATGTAATTAATTCACAAAATACCCTCACTAACAATAATTTGATCCTCAATGTAATTGACTTTATTTGGTGTCCCACATTGCACTTGCTCTCAAAGAAGTGTCTTAAAATGTGATTTTTTTCAATAATTAATTCCTAATAATATAAACACACATAAAAAGAATCTTCAATTTGTTAGCAATGACTATTTTGTGTCATCTATCAGGGCTTCTTGAATGAGTTTCTCTGTCAGAGCTTTGGAAAGTCCCATCACACAATCATCAGATCCTACCTGAAACAAGCAACAATGTCTACTAAATCAAATATTTCATTTTTCAAAAGATTTTGTTAAAAAACCTATTTCAAAACACAATTGTATGAATAACTAGGCCAGCAAGAACCTCATTTAAGGTACAATACACACAGAAATAAATAATGTTTATTGGTTTTAGTACGAAGTTCGATCGTGAATTTCTTATGGAGCTCAATATAAACATAAACTATTTGTATCTATACTATGTACAAGTACTTTATATCGATGTTGAGTTCCACAAAGAGTTCACCATTAGACTTCATATCTTTATGCAATACTACATATAAATAGATAGACAGATAGATAGATACACTTAGAAAAAGGAGGTGACTAACCACGGTGTCTACCAACGGCAAAACCAGAGGGTGTTCAAGCATCAAACCCCCAGCAACATTAAAAACTATTCCCTCGTCGATCTAAAGAAAGTAAGTATATAGAGTCACTTGTTGATGTGTTAGTGAAGATTAGTACTCCGTACAACATAATATTTTCAATACAGAAACATGCATCAGACATGATATTTTACAAATTTTTGTAATACTGTCAAAGTTTGAGTATTAAAAAATTATGTAAAAGTATCATGTATGAGATCATACGTCTCATGCAAGACTTGCTCTCATTAAGTAGAATTACCAGGCTATCAATGACCTCATCCGGTATGTCTAGGAAATAAACCTGCATCCAGTAAAAATAAAAAACCAATAGTAGCAATCGATAATATTCTTCTGTCATAAGATTTCCAATTAAGTACTTAATAATTTTTTTAATGACTCGAAGAAGTACAAATCAGCTAATCTTAGGAACCAATTCCACTGTTCACTAGTGGAGGCCCGTTGATATTTAAATTAGGCCCCATTTGGATGGGTGGATTTGAAATCCATAGATTTCACACACAAATAATAATTCTCTCCATGAATTTACAAATACTTCGATTTGAGATATGTTTAAAATGGAGGAATTCTAAATTCTTTTCAAAATCATGTCATTTGAAATCCCTCCTCTCTACCCCTCACATCTCTATCTCTCCTTATTTTTTCTCCTCTCCCATCTCTTTATAATTCTTAACTTGAAATATATGCTTTCTTACATTTTTTTTTTTAAATCCATTCATTTTCAAATCCATCCTTCCAAATAAAGTCTATGGAATTAGAGAAGTACCTCTGCGCTCTCCCATCCTCCTATTCTACGACCAGTTAGGAGGTTGGATATGAGCACTGATCCAACAACATTGGCTGAACTACCAGAGTAGTCTGCAGGACAATGCGAATAGATGACATTTTTACCACTAAAATGGAGGGAAAAAATATTTAGAGCAAGCTAATTACCTCTAATGAATTGTCGTGCTTCTTCCTCATTTGATGCTTTCTCCCTAATAGTCCCTTCATACACAACAACCTTCATTCCAATTACATCTTGATTAGGTTCAACTTGAAATTATTTATTGGGAAAATAGTTTTTGTAATTGTGTAAGCTATTCTTATTTCGATTGCAGTCCTCTTAAATTTTACAGATGAAAATAGTATGTAACTTTCAATCGTTCGATAAACATCGAATTGATGCCAATGTGGCAGAGTCTGATTTTGTCCGCATGATAGAATCAAATAGGTCAATCAAATATTTCATCTCTTACATATGGTCACTTAACTAAAGCATTGACAAATAAAAAATTACAGGACCATTTTTAGTTCATGATATTGAAATAATTGAAAACAAAATAAGTGCATTGCATTAACTTATACTCCCTCCGTCCCGTAGGAATTTGCACCATACGGGACGGCACATTTTTTAAGAAAAAATAAATATGTGTAAAGGTTTGTGAGTGTGCACGTAAATCAATGCTTCCTTTTTTAGTAGTGTGCAAATTTGTGTGGGACGTCCAAATAAGAAAAGTGTGCAAATTCCTACGGGACAGAGGGAGTATTAATGAAATCTTATGGATAATTTAGTGTCTGCTTTAGAACTCTAGAAATATTTTCTAAAACAGTTTTTTTTAAAGCTTTCTCTCACAGCTTTTGAAAAAAAAAAAAAAAACTATTTTAGAAATTATTTTGTAGAGTTTCAAAACAGTTACTCAATATTTTGCCCTTAGATATCCCTTAGTGTGCAATCTATACTTCAAATACCACCTCTCATTGAAAATTTAGTTTGTCCCATAAAAAATTACATACTTTCAAAATAGAAATATATCTTTAAATTTTTTATTTTCAAAATCTTCACCTTAAAATCTACACCCTACACAGTATATATTTTTTTAAAAATATTGTATTACTGAAAGTACCACAAAATATTGTGGAACGGACGGAAAAAAGAATTGCAATTTATTATGGGATGGAGGAAGTAATATTAAATCAGAATGAAGGATATATAAACATACTGTATCAGCAGTGAGTAACAGGGTAGGACGCAACATTTCCTCCAATTGGCCACTACTCTTGAGTTTCATCATAATAGCATCAGCCTAACAATAAAATATAAAACATCAAATAAAATAACAACAAATATTTTTGACGTTAAATAACATCAAATATTAAAACAAAACTCAAACATATTGTTTCAAGCACCTTTGCCTCAGCTAGGGCCATCACAAGATCTTCTGGCTTTTCCCTTCTGATGCTTTTCTCATCAATATCTGCAGTCTAAAGTGACAATAGTACTTTTTAATCGAAAAAGTACTTTCTCTATTTCACTTTTGTCTTTCTGTTCATCCACAATACTTGTTTCAATTTTAAAATTGAAAATTTTTCATAAACTCAACTTTTATAATATTTTTAATTGTACAAATGTCATTACTTTTCAATTCATATATCCACATAATTCAACTATTTTTTTTATTTTACATTTAAAATTTTATAAAATCTACCCTTTAATCCCTTATTCTTTTCTCAATTTTCTTAACAATTGTACATTATTAATTGTGAACAATTTTGTAAGATCAAGCGGTTGCCACTAGATTAAAAGCCGGAACTTATAATGTGGTGCTACTTTATTTTCCTTAACACATATCAAACGTCAGCGCACAAGCAGCACACAACTATGTCTTTAATCGAGCAAGAGTGGACTTGAGCGAAACTTGCCTCCAAGACTGAACACTGCTGGGATTTCTCCCAACAATCCCCCAATAGTAACTTGAATTCAAGCCAAACATACCACTATTTACGTCATTGGAGACTCAAACCCGTGCTCTGATACCAATTATAGGATCAAGCACTTGGCACTAAACTAAAAGCTCGTAGTAATGTGATACTTTATTTTCCTTAACCCATATCTAGCTTCAACGCCACGGACGCACCTTTAATCGAGCGTATGACTGGAATTGAGCAATTCACCTCCAAAGCAAGAGACTGCTAGTATTTCTCCCAACAAATTTTATGAGAAAGTAATACTTTAATGTAAAATGTGATATTTATATTTTTCTAAAAAATTATTTTCTTATGTTTCCTCATAAAATTATATTCCTTATGATTTTGGTTGGAGTAACGAAACAACACAACTAATACTTTGAAAGAAAATAACTAATACCGCTATATAAAAATAATTGGTACTCCTCAACTGGCAATTAATATTATTTAACCTTCAAAAAATTATTTGCTTTCTTAGACTATCTTTATAAACAAACGATTACAAATCAATCTCCCAATAAATAATTCATTTATCTCTCCTCCACTTATATAATATACAATTCAATCAATCTTTGTACTTTATCAATAAATCCCCACAGCTCAATCTCTAAATAAAATATTTTTTCTTTTTCACTATTTAATAATTAATATTTATATGTATCTATAATCAATTTTTATTATATTAATAAAATAGTATATTAAATGATTTAATATTCAAAAAGCGTAAAATATACTCTCTTCGTCCCGGTATAAATCGCTCCTTGCTTTTGGACATATGGATTAAGGTAAAAGTGAAAAGTATAAATGATTTGATGGAAAAAATAATGAAAATAATAATAAAAAAGTGAATAGTAATTTTCAAAGATAAAAATCAAATGGGAAACATATGGTGGGACAAACAAAAATGGCAAAATGAGTAACGTATAGTGGGACAGAGGGAGTAATAAAAAAATTATCACATTTAAAATAAAATTACAATATCAATATAGAAGTGCAAAATACAATAATGCAAAACATAAAATTATAAATTTAATTATTCATATTGAGTTTTTGCCATATACATATGCCTAGGGTGGGTCTCTTGTGAACTCGGATCACATGAACTCGTATCACTGTTATTTGTAGTCACTATCGCTGTTATTCATATATATTATCACTGTTATAAAATTATACTTGATTTTTTAATAGTGATAGTGTATATACATAACAGTGATAGTAAATATATACACAACAGTGATAGTGATACACATGATAGTGATAATTGATGAACTTCATACAAGTTTTTGTCATATGCTTAAAGTTTAAGATTTGAGCACAAAGGTTATGACTTGAACACATAGGTTAGGATTTAGGCACAAAGTTTAAAATCTGAGTACAGAGGTTAGGATCTAAGCACAAAGGTTAATATTTGAGCACATAAATTAAAAATATGATATTATAATTTAAAATATATCAATTAAATAAATAAAAAATATGAATTTTGATATAAATTTTTTATAGATTAATTATCTAAAATATAAAATTTAAACAATTATTCAAAAATATTATAACAGTCAATCACAATCAAACACGTGACAAAACATATCCTGAAAATCCTTGATTCCCCTAAACCATTGATAAACATAGTCTTAGTATGCGCATTACCGTTCAAATTTGGCAAAGTTTTTGTATGAAATAGTTTATAAGAAGCTTATTATGAATCAGTTTTGAAATATCAAGCATTTAATCAGATGTATCAAAAATCTCAACACGTCTATCAAATGCTGAACTCAATTAAATTTATATATTGAACTCAATTTTTGATACACCTGATGCATATTTTGATACGTTTACTAAATATGTGATACTTTAAAATAATTTTATAATAAACTTATTATGAACTATTTTCGCACATTATCTACTCTTCTAATTCATATTTAATCAATCATCCATAATTTCACTTAAATTGCACAACAAACTTAGTCATGATAAACATGAGGCATAAATAGAAACAGAAAATAATAAAAGTGATAGCAAAAGAGAGTGAAGAAAAGTGAAAAGTGAGGAAAGTACCAAGATGGTGAAGTGATAGCCCATCTCACCAAGAATCAGTCTACGCGCCATGGAAGATGACCCCAATATCATCTAATAATTGACACAAATACATTGATTCTAAGTTTGTAGAGCAGTGTAATTAATGAATGTATGTGAATAAAATCACTCACCTCAAAACTCTGGTTCCTTGGAGGGCCTTTCATGTCCCCTTTCAGAGATGGCTTACAAGATGAGCACACTTGTATACATTGTCATAAATGAACTCCTTCACAAAATTAATTCTAATTATAAATTAATTTTATGAAAAAAATATATAATTATAGACAAATATTATAATAAATATAATTATTTTTTTAATCAATATACAAATAAATACCCCTTGAAGTTTAGGGAAAGCATAAGAAAAGGTATGTAAAATAAAAATACCGATGTCGGGGCCTCCTGCTCTGCTCTTCATGCCTTGCCTTCTCTTCTAATTTTTTTTTTTTCCTGCACGCGTGGCTGCTTCTGTATGCCCAAGATTGGCTTGGGTCTGCCTCTCATTCCTCATCCCTAGGCTAGACTTAGGTTTTGTACATATATTGCCTTATATAATGATATATATATATATATGGTGGGCTTCTCTAGTCCTTTCAACCGACTCATCATTAGTAATTTCATCAAAAAAAAATTGGCAAAATAGCAATTCTCTTGGCCCTATTAATTGGCCCAACATTTACATGGGCTGCATCATAAATTTTAAGCAAATGTCCAGTGATATTTTCTTGGGCTTCTCAACTAAATTTAATGGATGCGGATATTTTTCCCATTTTTTCAAAGTACTTCGCCTCCCTCTCCACTTCACCACCATAAATATTCAGTTCACCCCATATTTTTCCAAAAGTATTCATGCCCTTCTCAAGTAAAAATTATATTTGTAACTTCACCCCCTTCAAAAATAATGTTCGAAAATTTTGAATGAACATTTGATAAATGTTTGAATTTTTTTTCCGAACATTTGACAAATGTTCCACCAACCAGAGCTGAACATATGTATACGAAAAATCATGAAAATAAAAGGCATGAAATTTGTTTGAACAACATATATTCATTGCTGCAACATGTATAATACTAAAAAAATTACTAATATACTTAAAAACTAACAAATACATTCAAACAAACACAAAAAAATTTCGAAAAAAATTAGTAAAAAAAATAATACGAACACTTTCATGTATATATGAACAATTATTATCATCTTGTGTCAAAAACATGTGAGCATATGGTTTTCGAAATTTTTGTCCAGATTAAATAAACGGTGTTCGAATTTTCCCACAAAAATGAGCAAATGCAATGATTCTAGGTATGAACAAGGTGTGGGGGTGAACTAATCTGTTTATAATTCAGAGAAATAAATTTAAAGGGTATTTTTGTCTTTTAGAAATTATTTTAGAAATGGAAAATCAAAGAGGTGAAATACTCAAAAAATGGGTAGGAGTATCCGTGTCCAAATTTAATTCATAAGCTTTGTTCTATAATATATGTTGATAGGCGAACTACTCGAGGTTAATTACGAGATTAATTGGCCAAGGATAAGAAGGTCGCCGACTTGCTTAGAAGATATGTCTCCAGCTTTGACCAAAGTCAACCTGAAGAAGTTCGCCCAGACGCCCTATAACCAAGTCAAATGGCTGACCAAGACCAAGAGAGAGAAGCTCGCAGGGTAGCTCGCCCATTTGTGGGTAGCTCGCCCATATCTAGGAAGACCAAGTTGAAGTCCACCTCTACATTGCTCCAAAATGACACAAGGCAGTGAAAGCTCGCGCAGAAGCTCACTCAGGCTCGAAGTACTTACACTAGTCATATAGGAAGCAAGTATTAATGTAGTAGGACGAAGCAGTGTAAAGGAAGCATAGTAGTGAGTAAGGACAAGTGTCAAGGATACTTGTTAGCACCTAAATCTAAGTAAGCTCACAAGGTGCCATCTCACTACATGCAAACCTATAAATATGTCTCCAACATGTATTTTCTCTCTCTAAATTTGATAATCCAAACTCGACTTTCTCTCTCTAACTCTCACACTTTCTCTCTCTACATTCCAACTTAAGAACACAATTTCTTGTTTATTGTTTGATGGATTCCTAGGTTAATTAATAGCCACTAAGACATATCATCAGTGAAATCCATCAACAATATATACTCCCTCCGTCTCAGAAAAACTTACAAACTCTTTTTTTTGGACGTCCCACAAGAACTTGCAAAAAAAAAAATCTTTCATAAATTCCACCATTACAATATTTACATATTTATACAAAATGTCATTACTTTTTCACTTTGTGGACCCACATTACATCAATCCAACTAATTTTTTTACTTTACACATAATATTTTACCAAATTATCTCTCAAAATACTACTTTTTTTTTACTTTATTCCATTCTTTTCTTAATATGCGCGTTTATCCCCCCTTGAAAGTTGCTATGTGACAGATGTAGTGTATATATATTATTTGGCTTAGTCTTGTATGCACCAGTTGCACTCAAGTTAGTTTTAAAAAAATTATACAAAATACTACTAAAAAGTCACACATGTTATTACTGAAAAGTGTATCTTTAATAGTGTAACTTTTCAGTAATAAATAGTGTAACGTTTTAAAGATACACTTGAGTTGCACGATGTAACTTGTGCACAAGAGACTTGCTCATATTATTTAGGGAAAATTAAAAAAAATGATTCACAAAATTAGTATCAATTACAAATTAGTTCTGTACAGAAAAAAATAATTTTGTGCAGAAAAAAATTATACTTCTGTGCAAATATTGTGAACCAATTTGTAAATATGATATTTTTTTAAAACAATATACAAATACCCCTATTGTTTATTTTATATTGTTGAATTTTATAATTCTTATATTCTATTGTAACCTTATATTTTTATATTTGAACAAGGTATATTTAAAGCTCCGCTTCATTAAGAAATTTTTATATGCATATAATTTTATATATATAGATATATAAATTTATTTGATTAAAAGTAGGAGATAAATAGTTCTGATTTGATTTGAATTATTAGACTAACTTGACATAATTTTAGAAAATAAATATTTTATAATTGTATTTGTAATTAAAAAAATCTAATATGTGGGTTAGCTCATCTGGCAACCTGAGTGAGTGACTCAGGTTCAATTCTCTTTGGAAACGAATGGAGTGTTGGAGACTTGGTGAACTAACTACTAACATTTACCGATAAAATAAAATAAAAATCTAATAAGTTTGACTCAAATATCTTGAATCTAATATTTAATTTTTTATAACCTAATATTAATAAAATTGATAAATTTGAATAATTATATCAAACAAGATAATAATATTATTAATTGAATTAATTTAATTTATATAATATTTAAACTAATCACAAGATTATCAAATCACTCGAATCAAATCAATTATTATAAAGATATTATATTTATTTAAAAATAATTATCTACATGTTAAATTCAGTCAATATAGTTTTAATTACCTATAAATATTTTTAACTAAAAATTTGTAATAAAAATTTTAAATTATTTTTATTGTGTATTAATAAATATAAAATTAGCTGATTTTAATTATTATAATATACACTATAATTCAATTTTACGTTTGACTCTGTAATATTTGTTGAAACTAGCGAAGTGTTGATGAATATATGGCATAATATTGTTCAAATATTTAAAATAAATCGAGTTACATCAGCCAATGTATGTATATATATATGCATGGCCTAGTGATTAGACAAAATTCCAAGTCATCTGGATAATCATTCTTCAAACTTCAAATTTAAATGACTATTAATTGCATTGTATAAGATGAATCATATGATATCGTCAGTGTCTATGTTTATATAAATCTTTATATCTTCAAATAATGCATATGTGTATTATTAGTGTATGAATTATACAAAACAAGTATTTAAATTTAATCCCAAGTTTAAAATAATCCATTCTTCTTATAGTCAAGAAAAGTTTGTCTAAATTTAATTTTGGTCCTATCACCTTTATATGCAGTACAATTTTTTTTATTTTATTTAACAGTTAAAGTCATTAGTTATTCTATTTTTCACATTGAAAAGACTCTGCAGACTATCGTGATATTGATAGTTGGAATAGAGTAATACTCCTACATAATCTGTTGCCAAAAGAATAAGTCTTACTCCAAGTGTCCGGTGCAACTCGAATTCATTTTTAAAAGTTGTACAAATTATTATAGAAAAGTCACACATGTTATTACTGAAAAGTGTATCTTTAATTATATAATTTTTTATTAATAAATTGTGTAATTTTTTAAAAATATACTTGAGTTGCACGGTGCACCTGGTGCTAGGGCTGGCAATTCCGGCCCGGCCTGGCCTACCCGACGTATGGGCTGGGCTGGGCCGGAAAAAAAGTGGCCCGAAAAAAATCCGGCCGTTTTGGCCCGGCCCGTTTGGCCGGGTGGGCCGCGGGCTGGCCCGTTTGGCCCGTTTAGCCCGGTGAAATAAAATTTATTTTAAAATAATATAATTAATAATAATATAATTAAATTTATTTTAAAATAATAGAATTAAAAATAATGGATTCTAAGACTTTTGAGCTTTGATGTGTACTGTTTTCATTTTTCAATACACCTCATAATTCAACAAACACTAGTTTCCTAATTTTCAATAGTGGAACACACGACTCCCCCTCTTCTCTACTTATGAACTGTTTTTATTATATTAGGATAATATGACTATGAGTAATGATCTTTATTTCTTTTTTAATTTATGTTTGAATTAGTGGTTTTAGTTCTATTTTATGTTTGTGTTGTTGTTTTGTGGATTGTAAAAATATAAGTTAACAATGATTATAGTATAATTTTTAAAATTATTATTTTAAAAAAAATGGGTCGGGCTGGCCCGTTAGTCCGTGGGCTAGATTGGGCCGACCCGGCCCGGCCCGTGAACATCAGTTAGCCCGGTGGGCTGGGCTGGGCCGGCCCGACCCGGCCCGTTTGCCAGCTCTACCTGGTGCATAAGAGAGTTCCTCAAAAAATAAATATTATTTTATGTAACTATTAAATTTCAAATCAT
Organism: Prunella vulgaris; assembly: GCA_026898435.1. Taxonomy (NCBI): domain Eukaryota; kingdom Viridiplantae; phylum Streptophyta; class Magnoliopsida; order Lamiales; family Lamiaceae; genus Prunella; species Prunella vulgaris. The sequence continues at coordinate 1,121,959 of JAPKLY010000105.1, forward strand.
TAACTTTTTAGTCAAGAAAATAATTATTTGAACAACTATAAATTCATCTTTTACTAGATCCTATAATATTTGGCAACAAGTCCACACAATCTGCAAAAGTGAAATAACAAATATTAAATGTTAAAAAGATATAATTTCATCGGCTTTTTCAGAAAAAAATATAAAAAAAGAAAAAAAATGAATTTATAAAGGATAAAAAAAGGAAATAATAAAAGAAATGAAAATGGATAAACCTTTTTTTTTAAAGTAAAAATAAACGAACAAAAAAGAAAATTAGATAAAAGGAAATTCATAGGATATGTCACACTGGCCATAATTTCATTCAATTTTTCTATTTGATGCAGTATCAAATATTTACTCGTATTTTCTCTCCAGGTTCATACCAATTTTTCCCGACCGGAAAACTCCATCTCTTTGGGCATAAATTTATGCCAAATTGGATTTGTACCCTGAATGGGGATGCTCTCACTGTACACTGACTTTTCCTTTGAGACCGTAGGAATAAGGTAGAGTAAGTTTTTTGTGCACCAATTACACCGTGCAACTCAAGTTCATTTTTGAAAAGTTACACAAAATACTATTGAAAAGTTACACAAATTATTACTGAAAAGTTACACCATTAAAGATACACTTTTCAGTAATAACATGTGCAACTTTTCAATAATATTTTGTGTAACTATTTAAAAATGAACTTGAGTTGTACAGTGTAACTGGTGCATATAAGGCTAAGTCAATAAAGTGATATTTTTGGGACTCTTACATTCTATTCTAGATATATATGCTAACGATTTTTTCTGTTCAATAAAAACTTGCATACTTTTTATTATG
>JAPKLY010000105.1:1122796-1135961 GCA_026898435.1 Prunella vulgaris
AAAAAGAGTACAACCATCGGGATCTAGTAGGCTAACAGGCGAGCTCATGGGCGAGCTCGGAGATGAGTTTCAGTGGCTCGGGCGAGCTCCGGGGCGAGCTTCAATGCCTTGCATGGCTTACGGATGCTACATGATGGTGGAACTCGGTGAGGCCCACAGGGGGACATGGGGCGAGCTTCAGGCGAGCTCCGGTAATGACAGAGGTTAGCTCTTTTGGGCGAGCTACGTAGCTAAGTCATCCCTGCATGGGCGAGCTCCGCACTTCAACGGATCTGGGTGGGCCCTGGCGACCTGCTAAGCCTATGGGTGATTGCCCCATGTCGATAGTGTTAGTTCGCCATATCAACATTTGCCCCCTAGCTCGCATGCATTATGACCTTGTCAAATGTGCAAGCGAGCTGGAAAACTTAAAACTCGACGAACTACCTATGGGTGATTGTTGGGTTGACAGGCGAGCTCGACCCAGGCGGTTGCTTCTGGCTGACGTGGTGCGGGAATCCAGGGGTCATGCACGCCTTTTGAGACCTCGGTTCCCGCCCACAATAATGTCATCTTTTAAATTTTTTGCAGACAGGCCCTTGTGTTTCGTGAATATTGCACCTCGCCCCGACGTCTATAAATAGGGTGAGGTGGATTCATTTCTTCACTTTCTGCATTTCGAATTCCAGAGCTTTCCCGGCGACCGATTTTTCTCGTGTTCGACGGATTTTCGAAGGCTCTCCAAGGTAGGATTCGATTTCTTTTCCCTTTTCTTCCCTCTTTTGCTTGATTTTTCTGTTGTTTCTTCGGGATTACGGGATTTTTGGACTGTGGATTGTACCGAGGAACTCTTGAATCTCCCCGACTCTCGACTGCGGGATTTTGGACTACGGGACCTTTGAACTTTTCTGAGACCATGTCGACACGCTCTTCAAGTAGAACCCTATCGGGCCGAAATCCCGACAAACGGCCAATGACCGAGGAGGAATTGCCCCGGGTTTCGTATGTAGAAATCGGCTCCAGCTCCGAGGCGACCTCGGTAGCTCGCCGAGTATCCGGCGAGCTGCGCAGCGAGCTGCCCAGCGAAATCCGTCCCAATGCGGAGGAAGGAGCCTCCAGTTCTGTATACCGCGAGGTATGGGAGGAAGGAGCCTCCAGTTCTAAATAGATCTCTTGTGAACTCGAGTTCACGTGAATTCGTATCACTATTATGTGTAATCACTATCACTATTATTCATATATACTATCACTGTTATAAAAACATACTTGATTTTTTAACAGTGATAGTGTATACTCATGACGGTGAACTCGAGTTTATAAAAGTTTTTTTCTTTAATTTTTATCTACACACTACCCTATTCCAATATTTCTCACATCTAACTATTTTATTGGTTCATGACAATTATATAGTGTTATAAAATCATTCTTATGCATATCCATAAGAACATGGCCGTTGACGTGCTCATTTTTTTTATTGAATATACCCCCTTTATAATTGTGTGTGATGATTATATATAAATTGCGCATATATATATATAGCAAAAAAGTCAGATGACAATAATCATGTACCTTTCCTCTGAAATGCAACTGCCCTAGCTTTAATAAATATATATGAACAACTGCAGCATTTACATTAAATTAAACTGTAATTTCTTGTCCCTAGCTACCAAAAAAGTACATATATATGTACGTATTAATCCTGTACTAATTAAAGTTTACAACTTATTATTGATCAAGCCATACACTGTGACAAGAGCCATGATAAGATGTTGATCAGCTGCATGAGGTTCCACCATTAATGTCAATACATCTTCTCCCAAAGGAACTCCTTCTGATGACTGCTTTTGTATAGCCTGCACAACACACATAAATATATATATTACTCTAATTAGCAAAATTAATCATGTCATCTTTTACACTTTTATTACATAATTAAGCACTCCAATCAATTATATATATATAATCGCTCCATCTCATGACTACTTTTATAGTTGTCATGAACACTAGAACCAGGGAAAAGTGAGTATGTGAGTGTAAAGTTAAATAATAAAAATAAAAATAAAAATGTATTTTATTAACTTTTGTGAAGATACATTTTTTTTTAGGTGTGTGAAAGTAGAATTGGAGTAGTCCTGGAATATAGAGAGTATTTTCAATTCTTTAAACCGGTTTATTTCAAATACCACAATTTATTTCACGTATATATATCAATGTAAATCCACCACAAATTCATACTAAATCACACTTGAGTGCGTGAATTTGAGGCTGATTTACACCTAGCAACAGATGTAGGATGCAACAGGGGTGGAGGCAGGGGTACAGGGGTCTAACTTTTTTTTTTTTTTCAATATATAGTACTTATATATTTACTAAATAAAAAATAAAAAATAATTTTAATTTTTATATATTTTTAATAATTATTTAGCAATTTACAAGTGTATTTTTTAATATTAACAGTGCAATTATAAATTATACTGCTATGATAAACAATTATGATTAACTAAAAAACGAAATATATACGCGCATATATAGATAATATTAAAGCTTCATTTTGCAAGTCTTGAGTGGATCACTGAGATTTTTATTTATATACATTGAGAGCTAATTAATATGTTACATTCTTATTAATATATTATATTTTTCGAGAATATTTATATGCGATAACTAGTTAAAAAAATATTTTTTATCCCGTAGTTTAATTATTCTGACTTATAAAATAATACTACCTCCGTCCACAAAATTTATGCTCACATTTTTGCACGTGGTTTAATACAATATATCGGAGGGTATTACGGAATATTGTGAGGTCCGTTTTGAATAAAGAGAATATTTATGGAAAGTATGAAAAGTATATCATATGTACTTTCCATAAATACTTTCTTTACTCAAAACGGACCTCACAATATTCCATAATACCTTCCGACATATTGCATTAAACCACGTGCAAAAATGTGAGCATAAATTTCGTGGACGGAGGGAGTAACTATATTAGTTATACATTTATAAATTATGATGAACTTAAAAATAAATAAATATTTATTTTGTTTTGAAATGGATCTTCCATTAATGAACTGTGGGCTATTGACCTCTGATTTAGTCGATCCTTGGGCCAAATAATGAGTGATATAAAGAAAAAAATTAACACAAGAATACTCATCCATAATTTACCCCTTCTATAAATCATAATAAAAAAAAGGGTAATTAATTAATTACCTCTGCTAGGATCTGGCCTGAGCAATCTATAATCTTGAGAGAAGATTTTCCTTCAAATCCTACGATTTTGTAGTTATAATAACTTGTGCTATTTTGGTCGCATTTGAGAAGAACTTTGCAAGACATGTCTTTGCTAAATATAGTATGATTTCTTATAACTTGAAACCATGGCTTCTCTTTGTTAACTTTTGAGCATTTATAACCCTCCCAACAATTAAATATCCTTAGCCTCTGCACAAAAAAAAATTATAAAAATAAGCAAAACTCAATATTATCAATAATAATTATAATTTCATTCAATTTGTCACATGCATGCATACACATATGAAATTACTTAATTATATTACCTTTCTGTAAATAGAGAACAATGTTTTGCCTCTAGAATCCATGAGAAAGACCTTGCTGCTGCATTTTTTCTGGTAATTATCGACTCGAAAAACGACTTCGCCTACACGATTAAAAACAGTGCAGCCATTTCCATTGAAGACAAGGGATTTCATCCACACTGTGAATGTTTCTCTCTCTAATGAAGAAGAAAAAATTCTACTACTATTATTGGGATGTATTTTCGCCATTAATCCAAATTGGATTATAATTAGAGCTCGTTTTTTCCACTAAGTATATATGTGTACTTGTATATATGGATGAGGGATATTATATATAGATACATGCATACGTACGTAATCCATATATATATATATATGGTGGAAATTAATTAAATTAAAGAAGGTCGAAATCCATAGAGAAAGTGGCAAGCTTTGACATAGTCCTCATTGTTAATGCTCCTTAATCCAAAACCATTTATTTAATTTAATTTTAATGCATTTAATTTGTCACACTATATATAGTGTTTAATTTAATATCATTGTTTTGCTTTAGTTGGTGGCTCCTTTTTCTCTTTGTCGATAATTTAAGAACAAATAAGACATAAAATTAGTCACAAACCATTAACTATATATATATACATCTTAATTATATATAATTAATTTGATCCCACAATCTGATTGGTTAGTTGCACTTTCAGTCAATTTTGAGTCTCAGAAATATATTATTCACGTTCAAAAATAACGAATATTGATGAGCCGTTTAAAATAAAATTGATCATTTATTATCAATTTTGGGTTTTGATCAATTAATTAACAAATTATGTCGAATGGTTAACGATATGATTGTGAAAAAAATTACTCTCCTGTTCCATAATTATTTGTGCACTTTCATTTTTTATTCGTATTATAATTATTTTCACACTTAATATATAGATAAAAATTATTACTCTAACTTTATTCTTACAATATTCACATATTTACACAAAACGTCACTACTTTTATAACATTAAATTCAACTAATTTTATTATTTTAATAATATAACTTTAAACATCACCTTATTTTTTTCTTTAAAATTGTGTATTTATAGAGGTGAAACAGATGAAGTATCATTTTTAAATATAGGTACTGTTTTCGAATTAATATAATAATATTGTGGGAGTACTAGTATTGCAATTTTCAACCTGAAATGCAAGAAAATTAATTTATTCATATCATGTCACGTTGCACGTATATATGTTTTGTGTATATATATATATATATGCTTTGTGCTTATCGATTAGTTTGAGGTTTTATTCAATTGATCATCTAATAATTGAGGAATATACGCCAAGCCTGCAGTGTTGACTTAAAACAGTTAGCTTAACTTTTTTATGAGTAAGCGACCAAATGTTAAAACAGTTAGCGTAACTTTTTTATGAGTAAGCGATTAAATACATTTGTAAAGAGTAGTTAAAGTTATTGATTAATTAATAAATAAATATTTTGTCCATATTAGGTATTGTTTGAACTTTACCATTTATAATATTTAGTAGGCAAAATTCATGACACATCTAGCTCATGAACTTGTAAGAAAGGCAATAGTAGTATTGTATATTTTGACTTATTAGGCATTCATAACCGTATGAAGTATATAAATATATAATACTCCTTCAATCCCTAATTGAGCTTATGTTTGCCTTTTATTAATAAATATTTAAAACTAGTGTGGGCCCGCGTTTATTAATTGTGGGCTTGTTAATTGATTTTTTTTTTTATAAATATATAATGATTATTTTATTTCAAAAATTTTAAGTGTGCATGATATGATGAAGTTATTTAATTATGTGTTGTTTGTCAAAGGTATATAATTAATATTTATAAAAATTTTAGTAATCCAATTATATTTATTACTACGTCCATCTCCCAAAGTCTGCGGTACTTTTGGGGGGCCATTTTTAAGAAGAATGAGTAATGAGTAGAATGTGTATAAATGAATAAAATCTCATCAATTCGGTGTGCACAAATGCATCATTGTCAACCAGAATTATTTCACACACAATATAATCTAATCCTACTTTTTTCGATTAACTTATGAACTAAATTTGAAATAAAGCATGCTCCACAAGCTCATTAAGTATCAAACACTCCAACACATCGAGGACCTCCAAACAAATACAACTTAACAATTAAAACTCAATCAAACAAGAATCCAATTCAGAACTTGAAACTCAAAATATTGTCTCTTATAAAGTTACAACTAACATGAAATTACTAACACGTTTCTCCGATTTTGCCCAATTTGAGTGCAGTTTGCCCACCCAAACTAGCTCTTGATACAACCCAAAAGGGGAAGCTAAAATTGTCAAATGTGCAGAAACAAAAATAATGGGAAACTGCATAAGAAAGAGTCCACTTTGCACATCTCAACCACAAGGATGTCGGCAACCATGGAAGTGGTGCGAACTGGAGACATATGCATGGAAGTGAAATCTTAGTCACTGTTACTAATTTATTTGCATACTCCTCAGGTAACAGTGAAAGTTGAGAGAAGAAAATGTAATACAAATCTCGACCTGTGAACAAAAACGAGTTGGAGATTTGTATTATGTGCTACCAAATAAATGTAATACATATAAAATAAAAGACTCTTATCTCGCCCTTCTACTACGTACCTACCAAACACACCCTATTGAATAATGACAATTTAAGATTTGTTTATGTGTTCACAATTCATAACACACCGTTTTGCCACAGTACTAATCATATTTCATCTATTCCCCAAATTTATACTTATGAAAATAAACATGAGTTTAATAATAATAAGATAATATAAATAAAGTAAGAATATAATTAATTTATTATGAAATCTATTAAAAAATATAATTATTATTTATAAGTATAATAATAAAATAATATATATTCTAAAAAAATGTATTGGAATAGATTTGAGGGATATATTACAAAGAAAAATAAAAATAAATTTCGGGGATGAGAGTTATATTTTGTGGTGATATGTGTGTGTGTGTGTAATTTGATATAAAATACTTTTAATGGACGCAAAATATAATATAATGATTTATGAAATCTACTATTATTTGCATTGTGCATTTCTTTTGAATGATATTATTCGTTTATTTGAATAGTATTACTTATTTTATTAAGTGATATTACCCAAAAACCAATTGCACCATACAACCCAATTGAATAATATTTAATTTTATTAAATAATATTACTCATTTTATTGAATTACATTCCTCTATAACCAGTTGCATCGAACATGCATGTATGCAACTGGCTCACACAAATATCACTCATAATAATTAATATTATAATTTTTACTTATTAATTGTTATCAATATATATAATTTTTTCAAAACATGGTGTGAGCAGGTTTTACTGTTATTTTAAGAGTCATAGTTATATTTTATTAAAAGGTATTAGTATTTTTATTAAAAAATTAATTATTTTCACTAACAAATATTAGTTGAAGAGTATAATTAGTTCACTAAAGAGTATTAATTATTTTAGTGAAAAGTATGAATTGCAAATTAGTTTCAAATTTCACATGGTACATATATATATATTTTCAAATGCATATATTATAGAAAAACTATCAAATATTATTTTAGAAATTTGAAATGATAATATATATAGTATTTGAGAAAAAAAAAAGAGCAAATTATTTGCGTACACTTCAGTTAAATGTGTTAAAAAGTTTGTGAAATTACATGAAATGTAGTCATTATGTAGACTTGTACGTGTAGGTATCACTACAAAAAAACGCGGCGATTAGCGACCGCCGTAGCGACCACAAAACAGTCGCAAAATTCATTTAGCGACCGCTTTCGGCGATCGCAAAAACACCAGTCGCAAATAATTAGCGACCGCTTTTTGGTAGCGGTCGCTAATTTACGACCGTAATAACGGTCGCAAAAATGTCCGGGTATTGACCCGGTTTGGTTTGGTAATATTAGGGACCGCCACATACGGTCGTTACTTTTGGATTTAGCGACCGCCTAATGCGGTCGCTAAAATGTATAGTATAAACTGTTGCTTTAATTTGCGACCGCTTGTCGCGGTCGCTAAATTTTTCGCAAATAATAATATAAAATTTAATTTTACATTTTGCGGTCGCTAATATTAGTATCCGAACCGGATTTTTAGTAACGGGTTGCCGGCTACGGTTTCAACATTTTGCGACCGCCAAAGCGGTCGCTAATCTCAGTGAATTATTTGCGACCGCCTACTGGCGGCCGCAAAATTGTTAAATAAATAAATTGCGATCGTTTTTCGGCTGTCGCAAAATTTTTTATGGACTTAGCGACCGCCGGCAGTCGCAAAACGGTCGCTAATATTCCAAACTTCACCAAAACACCAAAGCGGTCGCTAAACTCTATTTTTGTGATCGTTTTTTTGGCGGTCGCTAAAACGTTTTTTTTTTTTTTGTAGTGTATACTTAATTAAGAATAAGTATCAAAAAAGGTAAACCATAATGATGATTATCTTAAATTAATTACACCTTAAAGAATAATTAGGACATGCCCAATTGCTTACATATGGGTGGCAGCTGTGGAATTCTTATCCCCATTTAATTTACTTAAAAAAATTACAGCCTTAAATTATTGGGTGGATTGCTGATAGTGATTCCAAAAACAGATTAATATATAATTAAATCACTCCACTTTGCATGTGATTAATTAGGTTAAGTCATATTATATACTTAAATTGCAAATCAGGGGCAAACCTAATTTTTAATTAGTGTGAAATTAAGGTGGTTTTCATCTTATCATCACTACTACACGAGAGAAAACGACATCATCTCGTTAAGTAATTAAGGAGATAATTTTATTTTTCTGAATGGGTTGGTCTTATCATGTCGACAAAATTAATATAATTGGGATGTTTTGTAGACAAAAATGAAAATATATATAGATATATGGAGGTTGTAGTTTGATAGATTATATCTATTAAGACGTTATGTCATGTATACTGGTGCAATGATATTCGAAATTATTTTGAGCAAATTCATATATTAAAATCATTGTAACTTATTTATATTTTCCACAAACTAAACTAATGAAGAGTGGGTATTTGTGTGAAAATAGTTCATGATAAATTTATCATGAAATTATTTTAAAGTATCATATATTTAGTTAAGTGTATCAAAATATGCATCAGGTGTATCAAAAGTTAAGTTCAATATATAAATTTAATTGACATCAGACTCTGATACATCTGATGAGATTTTTGATACACCTAATTAAATGTTTATACTTTAAAATTGGTTCATAATAAGTTTATCATGAACTATTTCCATACAAAACTTTTCCATTAATGAATTATCACGATAAAATTAGATAACCTTGAATCAAACACCCAAATTCTAAATAAACGTTTAACTGTAAAACTGGTTGACAACTAGCATCTTATAATAAAATAATTAGTTATCATCACCCTCTTAAACTAGTGATGACTTCGTTTGTCATATATATATTAAGAAAGGTTCAAATTATAATGTGAATCAGTTTTCATCATGAGATTAATTTGCATAATTTTTTTACTTTTAAATAATTATTTCATTAAAAAATATTAATCTAATAGTATATTATTGCATAATAAAAATAAATAATATGGTTTTGGCATGCACGGTGAAACTGGTGTAGATTAGGAGACGTAGGCTTAGTTTTAATATAACAAAATTTCATTTCCATAGTTTATATATTACAGTTAATCTATATACGATAATTAATATAATAGTTAATAAGAATTAAAAAATAATATACAATACTATTTTTTTTCATAAATATTGAGATAATATTAACTTCGTTTAATTATCTTTTTCTCTTTTTATTATAATCTAACATAAGGATGAATAAATAAAATAAATGTCATTCTCATTCACATTTTAAAAAATAAATAAATTTTATTCTCATTTTCATTAAAAAAGTTCAAGACATGCGGCTTCTAAGTTCTGCCTAAGATTCTTGGAATAAGTTCATTTATAACTCTTTTAGTATAACTCTTTTAGTATAACTCTTATAGAATGTTATGACATGAAACTTACAAATATATTATTTTTATAAAAAAAAAAAAATTAAGTCATTTGGGTCACTTCGTAGAAAATTTAGTTGGGGTTGTAGGTCGTGCTAATAAACGGTGAAATTTATCATTCTTAGACTAAACACCAATTAAGAAAAGGTCCAGACTATATGCTCATCCATATTTATTAGATACACATTTTTTAAATTTAATATATATATTTTATTTTTATTAACTAAAGTTTAATAGATATTTACTGATAAAATATTTTAAAGATTTTTCCAAATATATATTTCAAACATTTTTATTGAAATATCGAGTAAATTTTAATAAAGATATATTAAAAATAAAATAAATATATTTTGGGTGGGTTATCTAATAATTAAGGCTCGGGTTAAATGCACCCACAACTGTATTGAGCGCACCCACTTAAAATTAAAATTATAATTAATAGCATGTTTAATGACTAATATACCCTTAATTGTTTCATATACCTATTTATGCACCCACCATCTTTATTTATTAATATTTCGGTAGTTTTTGCCGATATAATTGCACATCACGAATTCCAAAGCAGCCGGAAAGTAGACAATTTAATATCACAGTTATGGTCATCCATCGTCGTCATCCCCTAACTCCGGTTAGTTTTTTACAATATTTTCTAGAATTAGGGTTTGTTTTGAAACACTATTTTAAATGTTTTGTTGATTGGTTTTGACGAATATATGAATATAGTTTTAATTTACGTAATTTATTTTGTTATATACTGATAATATGATGAGAAAAAAGGTGAATATTCAATTTTCACGTAAGTTGATAAAAAATCGCGAGGAAGAATTTCGATTCTGGTTTTACGAAAAAATAATTAAATTTCGAAAACTAAAACCGAAATATGTAAAAAAAATCATAAAACTTTTCCGAAAATACTACCAATATTCGAATTTTATTTTCGAAAACTTAACTGAATTTTGACACTTATTTTCTATATTAGTATAATTTTTCAGTTTATATTTCTGAAAATACTACCAATTAGAAGTAGATCTGCAGACGGAGTTTAGATCCAAACACAACCTCAGATATTGACGAACAAAATAACAACAACCACTGCGTGTATCCAATTTCACTATCAACTTCAATATTTATTTATTTAATTTTTACTTTTCAAGGGCTGTTGGTATGTAGAGGAAAATCATCGGCAACAGAGAGGGGCAACCACCCTTAAAGAAATCCGACGACGGAGGCAACAAATATTGACGAACAAAACACAAACCTGGAAGATGCTTTGATTTAGTCATTTTGATGCGTGCAAGAAGGTGTGGATGCGCGGCGACGGAGGCAACCGACGATGAAGGAGCAAGCGAGGAAGGAACCAAGCAACGACAGCGCGACGGTGAAGGAGGCGGCGTGACTGCGAAGGAGGCGGGCGACAATGTTCTTTGGAATGTGATTTTCAGAATTTAATTTCGAACCCTAACTCATTTGGTGGGTGTGTGAAATTTTGTTCTGTTTTTGTTAACCGAGGGTACATTGTGTAAATGTTCTGTGGGTGTACTCAACATTATGTGAGTGTACTCAACAAGTGGGTGTACTCAGTACAGTTGTGAGTGCATTTAACCTGGGACAAAACTATTATACTCGAAGAGCTTTATTTTGATGAGGTTTATAACTTAATAACTGGGCCAACCATTATAAATCTAAAGAGCCCTTGTTATTGACACTAAGTCGGAAATACACTACCATTAATATGTTTGACATTTTTTTTCGAATTTTTTATTAATTTTCGACAAAATTTTTCGAATAAAATTTTATTTTTACACTAGGTTCGAAAAAAATAAAAAAATTTGAAAAAAATTGTGAACAAAGGGTATTTATCCGGCTAGGTGTATTTACCAAAAAAAAGCTAGTGCAAATAACCTGGGCCATCTAAAGAATGTTATGTTTCTATATATCAAAGCCCATTTTGAACACTATGAGTTTTAAGAGGTAACAACTGAGAAATTTCTCAAAAGACACATGGGTCATATATATATTTCATTAAAATGTAGTGGAGCATGCACGGATTTGTTTTTGCTTTTTGTATGAGTTCTTGTGTGTGTGTGTGTGGGGGGGGGATGAACCCAATTGGTTAGATGATATATAAGAAATTAAAGCCCTTTAAGTGATGCTAGCTTATATGTATTAATTGTGCAGTATATATAGCTAGGCATGCGATTAATTAGAAAAGGAGGATATATATATATATCTTGCATTCATTTGCTAAAAAGATGGTCTGAAATCTGGACATATATAACATCTAGATAGGCGAGCTAAAAAATGAGGCAAGAAATATATTAAGATCCATTCGCTCCATATTGGACAAATTAACTTCACCGGCCTACACAAGTATTCAAATTCTTCCAATTAGTGAAATGAGCCTAAATATATATGACTTGATCATAAAATCTGCGATAAGCAACCATTTAATGCATGTGTGCCCTGCCCCACACATGCATGTTGAAACACGCGATCGAGCTAGCCTTCCTTTGGATCGATGGAAGTAAGTAATTAGGACGACATAAATTTTACAATTTTAGACTAAATTTGTACTTTTTTTTTTTTTTTTTTTTTTGGGACCATTTAAAAAAAAGTGAAAAATTATGAGACTAAAAATATTTCCATCCCTTTAAAAAATACATTACTAATTAATTAAGCTCTGTATATATATATATTTTAGATGAGTCCAAGATTTCCATTAGAAAATGATTTAATAAGCACTTGTACGTATCCTTATATTAGTTGAATGATACGACAGAATTCTCACTCAATTCCATATAGACTTGGTATCAACCAATTAAGCGGCTGAGAAAACCCCAATGTTCATTTGCGATTTACCGACCGAAAAATGGTCACTAACTAGATATACCGACTGAACACGGTGGTCGGTAAAACTGTGGTCGCTAATATTTAGCCACCGAATTTCAAATCGATCACTAAATTAGCAACCGTCAAAACGGTCGGTATTTAGTTGCTAAAAGAACCGGGTGTTGACCCGTTTTTGGATTTTACCGACCGTCTAATCGGTCGGTAAATATATAATTACCGACCGAAAATGTAATGTATATTATTTTATTAATTTTTTTTCTATTTGGCGACCGCCTAATCGGTCGGTAATTATAAATATTACCGACAGATGTGTCGGTCGCTAATTAATAATTTAATTTTTTAATTAGCGACCGTCCAATCAGTCGGTAGTTATATAAATTACCGACCGACGTGGCAGTTGGTAAGTATTGATTATTTTTTTTATTTTTTATTTAGCGACCGTTTAATCGGTCGGTAATTACAGCGGTCGCTAAATTTTGTCGTGAAAATAAATTTGAGGCCAAGGTGGTTCGAACCCAGGCCTCCAGCGTGGCTCAGCAGGGCTCGAACCACTTGGCCAAGCCCCCAACATATTATCACATTCACCGCACACTTTATTTGAGTCATAGATGACTCAGATTTAATCCCCCAAATTCGCGCCTGTGAGGGGTCAAACACGCGACCTCTGGGCGTCTCAGAGGCGGCGTGACCACTTGAGCACTTGTCATTATTGTTTATTATTATGCAATTAATTGTATATAACTTCAAATTGAGTCACATTTTTTT
>JAPKLY010000105.1:1135971-1168720 GCA_026898435.1 Prunella vulgaris
ACTTTATTTATGTATATATATATATTTCATTAAATATTATAATGTTACAAATTTATTATTTAATATTACGAAAATTTATTAATTTGTTCATTTTTTTTGTATTTAACTCCAAATGTTGGAGTCACGTTTTTTAAAATGCTTCTAATTAATTGCTTGTTGGTTCTAATTTGTTTATGTATATATATATTTCAATAAATATTATAATGTTGTAAATTAATTATTTAACATTACGAAAATTTATTAATTTGTTCAATTTAAAAATACAAATACAATTCGTTCAAAATTTTCACTTTCTTTGGATTTTTTTTTAATTACCTCATCGACATAATTTCTTTTTTGTTTCTAATTTGAAACTAATTATTTTACACTACTAAAATTTAAACATTCAACATAATTTAAAAATTCAACATAAAATTACTCAACATCCGATATAAAAACATCCAACATAAATAAAATTCATTGTTCAACAAAAAAAAAAAACTACTCTGAGGAATTAAAGTTGTCGTCGTCACCAAGATCTACAGCCTCCTCATCCTCATCATCTTCTGGTGGAATCTCAGGAAATTTTGGGATGTTCCAACCCATCGTTCTCGAGGCATTCTCAACCCAAGCTTTCATCATTTTTGCCAGGTCCTCCGTTTTCTTTATCCTATCCTTCATTCGCTTATCCTTTGTCTGATATTTCTCCAATGTCTTTCTCACATCGGAGAGTTGACTTTCTACATCGGAGGAGGGGTAAGAGTTGAGGGAATAGGAAGAGCTCCCCTTCTGGGATAGGCGGATAGCCTTACTGTGACTGCCCAATCCTATATACTTCACATTCTTCTGTTTGACCACATTCAGAAAAATTTGGTCCTCGTCAACAGGGGCGGGGGAACGATTCTCTGGGGTGGGTGTCGACGCCGTCTGAGCCTCTTCGAGGGCCTGCCTCATCTGATTCTGAAATTAAACAATAATCATAATTTTAATTTAATATTAATTAGTATAATTCATAAAATGATTAATTAGAACATAAATTATAATAAAATACATACGTGAAGCTCGGGGGTGCGGCCATAAGTGGACTGTCCACTCTCCCCAACCGGGTGAGCAAAATGCATCTCCTCGATGAGGGTGGGCTTCCGTCCGTAATGTGACTCCTGTACAAAAAAAAAAACTTTTTAATAAAGTAAAATTAATAAATTTAAATGTGAGTATATAAAAAAATTAATTAAATACTTACAAAAGTGAGAGCATGCTCGTAAATCGTCTGGGAGCCTGCTCGATGTATGGCTATGCCTTGCCCGGTGGGGTCGCTCATCCTATTTTTTCTGGCCACCTCGGCCCTCGCAACATGTTTCGGATCTAGCCAATACTGGACTAGTCCCTCCCAGATATTACGACCATCTTCGTCCGTCCCCATATTCTGACTGATCCCCTGCTTCGTCCACTTATCTTTCATCTCGTGTACCAAGTCTTTCATGTGGTTCTGGGCTTTTCGTAGAATAGAGCACGCACCGCATTCTCGTGTCCCGGGTCCCACACGCAGAGCTTCTGCAATAAAATTCATAACAAACATATAAATTAAATTCAATAATAATTTTAAAATTAAATAAAATTAATATTATTTATATATATATATATACCTTATACTCTTCAAAAAATGCTCTCTGCTTGGAATCGGGAACTTTAGACCACGATCCCACTCCATAAGGCCAGACAACACTTTTTAGTGCATTCGTGACCAACCCAGAAGCCTTATTACTCGGAATCAAACTACATAAATAATTAGGTATTAATATTATAAAACAATTAGGTATTAATATTATAATATTATAAAAAAACTTACAGTCCGCCAGACAGCTTTATTGGTTGTCGAGTATCTACAAAAGGATGTTGTCGAGATGAAGAAGCTCCGGCAGCAGAAGAGGATCCCACTTCAAAGTTAGGACAGATCGGATCATAAAACTGCTCGATCTGTACCGACGGTAAAGGCAGGACCGCCCGTCTCCCTCTCCTCCTCCCTCTTCCTCTTCCTCTTTCCCTCTGCAGGATGACGCATCTCTCCGGAATTCTCATCAGAACACTCCTCAGCATGCCATCTCATGTCTTTTGCAGTGGCACTCGACTGATACAACCTCTCTAGACGAGGAGTGATGGGAAGATAATACATAGACTTGAAAGATGTCTTCTTCCTACGATCTGAGGGTTTGAACCTAAGGTAGTTGCACATCCTGCACTGATCGATGCTCTCGTTGTCGCCCCAAAATAGCATGCAACCGTTGGTACAACAACCAATCTTCTCAAATGGTAAACCCATATCCTTCAAGAGCCTCTTACTTTGATAGAAATTTTATGTCGCTGTGTTCTCTTTAGGTTGGGCCCGTTTGAACAACTTTGCAAATTGATTGTAGACTTTCTGACTCACTTTGCCTTCAGTTTTGATGGATAACATCTGAGCATTGAATGATAATTGTGTCTCAGTATCACAACCAGGAAACAACTTCTGATCGACAGATTTAAGCATCTAAAAAAATCTCTGCGAACTAGGATTTGGTTCCTCTTCCATGTGGTGACCACCCAAACCAGACTCATCATCATCGTATGATAGCTTTGGAATTCATCCACCGGTGTCTCAGAGCATGGAGTAGGCGAATCACGGCTCAAACCACCAATCTCAAATCTCTCACCTCCACTACTACGAAACTGATCATAGAAGGCAACCACTGTTTCAAGATTATAATTCCACCGGGTTTTGCCATGTACGGTCCAATTGTAATAGTATGGAGTAAAACCAGACATCACGAGATGAGTTAGAACCTCATCAATGCTAAAAAATCTCTTGTTACCGCACTTTTTTTTGAACAAGGACATCTAATCTGGCCATACCTATCCATGCAGTGTGGATTAAGAGAGGCAAACTTAGTAAACTCATGAATGTTCTTGTAAAATTCAGGGTTGATCGATTCTTGTATCAGACGAGGTATTTCATACATCCAACGACGATCAGGGAGTTCCATCTGATTTAAATTAAGAATATACCACATTAGAATTATAAAAAAAATCGCCAGAGTTTCGAGTGTAAACAAGCATATTCGATTTTTTAAAACAAAAAATCCAATATATATAATCATACATCAATTACACTACAAAATTCTAACAAATTAAATTAGGATTAATCTCCAATAAAAATAGATATATCCATAAATAATTAATGTACAACATGTAAATAATGCTAAACTTAAAGGGTAAAAACATACGGTCAAATTGAAGCAACGAGCACAATGTGACAATGGACCCGAACGATTGCAACCAACATGTTGAAACAATTTTTCTTCACATTTGAGTGATTTTTTGAAGGTTGGGGGGGGTAAATTTTCGTGAATAAAAAGGAAAGAAAAGGGCGGAGGCTGTTCTATATTCGAAATTTAGCCACTGCATTTTTAATTTACCGACCGCTTTTTCGGTCGCTAAATATGAACATCGAATCGGGCAATAATTGCCCACCTACCCGCTTTCTGGTTTCAATTTTAGCGACCGAAAAAGCGGTCGGTAATATAAAAATAATTACCGACCGCCTAATCAGTCGGTAATATTGTTAGTCAACAATTTATCGACCGATAAAGCTGTCGGTAATTTATTTTTATATTACCGACCGCTTTTTCGGTCGGTATTCAGCCGGAAAATTTAGGGTTTGACCATTAGTCAACTTCGGTCGCTAATCCATCGCTAATCGGTCGCTAATTACATAATTAGCGACCGACTATAAGCTGTTGGTAAAAAACGGTCGGTAAAACCCGCTTTTTTGGTAGTGGTTGTTCATTATGGTCGTACTTTATGCCACAGTACTTACTCTGCAAGTGATGGCCCACATGGTGACATCAAACTTAATTAAGTTGACCAATTACTTGATGTGGCATGCATGGCCAAATCTACTTGATTCTTGTCACTCAACGATTTCTCCCTCATGTTGATGGCTCCTTCTAAAACCATTGTTGTTGATGCCCGAATATGAATAGTGGATTGATAAAGATCGATCAAATTATATATGTGTGTCTTTCTTGTATCGATCCACGCTCACAGAAGAAGACGTCGTTGGATGTTTGGTCGACCCTAGGCCCTAGCTAGCTGCACATTACGCTCGAAGGCATGTAAACTTCATCACAAAGATGAATTATAATTCATCAAGAAAGAGAATCATTCCATGTTGGGTGCAGCCTTGTGGATAAATGTCACTAGTTTCTCCGGGCCTTGACTTTCACAATTTTTCTATGTTGCAAATCAACCTGGTTCTATCTTGATGGCTTCACTGGGTCATCACACGTATCGTCTTAATTATATATACTCACTCTACCGCGCGTACTTGTAGCATAAATCGTAAAATTCATCAGTAGTCACGGGTCCAATTCCTCAGGTGAAGGTGGATATTCTAATCATTCACGTGGTTAAACTGGCGACCGTGAAAAAAGGGAATTTTCCTCCCAAATGTCAAAGTTGTTATAGGGGCCACTATATATGCCTAGATCATCAGGCTAATCTCATTCAACATTAATTTCTTGCTCGTTGCAGTTGTCTAATTCTGATTGGTTTATTAATACAGCTGCTACAACTCACATGCATAGTCAGAAATTCTTCTGTCCTTGATTTGATCTGCCTCTGCATACACGGTAATAATTCCCTTTCTATCTTTCATATTGGTAATTTCCACATAATTTATCATTACTGGACGTATTGGTTGTTCCACTCATAACTAAGAACCTGCAGTTATTTGTTAGAGAGCTAGCTCACTCATGATTTCCCTGTTAATGTGATTTTTACTGATAAGGTTTTTGAAATTCAGAATCGAGCATTTAGCCCGATAAATGGTCTTTACATTTTAGAGTGTGGTCATGGCGCTGGTTTCAGCCTTGAAGACCAAAAGAATTGTCATCTCCTGTTACTCCCGCCAATAGTTGTGTCATCTCCTCATCATCCTTCTTCAGTTGTCATGACACCTGATCCTGTTCTACCGCTTCCAACTTTACAACCTTCTCATCCCATGGCACATGAGCCAAAGATGATATTTCTAAACTAAAGCACCATTTTTCTATCGCTCATGTAACCCACAACACATTTCTTTTTTTTCATGCTGCAAAAGAACCTAAGGCCTTCAAATCTGCCTCTAAATCTCTTAATTAAGTTTCTGCTATGGATGATGAGCTTCGTGCTTTACACTCGAATAACATTTGGGACCTAGTTCCCCGTCCTTCAAACCCAAATATTCTGGGATCCAAGTGGGTTTTATCGTAAAAAAATATCTTGTTGATGCTTCTTTTGATCTCTACAAACCTTGTTTGGTTGCTCAGGATTTAACTCTGCTTTTTGGGTTAGACTTCGAACACACTTTTAGTCCTGTAATCAAAGCATCTACAGTCAGAAGAATCATTCTTTCTCTTGTTGTGATTAATAGTTGGTCACTTCATCAACTTGATGTAAATTTCACATTTCTCCATGGAATTCTTCCAAAATCTATCTACATGGTACCACCTCCTGATTACAGTGAACCTAGTTGACCCACTTACGTATGTCGCCTAAATAAGGCTATCTATGGACTCAAGCAATCCTCGTGTGCTTAGTTTCAACGATTTTGTGACTTCCTGGTTAGTTTGGATTTTACAGGTAGCAAGATCGACACCTCTCTCATTGTTTATCGTTATAATAACATATTGCTATACTAATTGGTATATGTGGATGATATCATAGTCACTGACAATGTTAACACTCTTATTGTTCGTCTTATATATCGAATCCAAAAGGAATTCACAATCAAAGACCTTGGTCGTCTTAATTATATTCTTGGGTTGGAGGTCACTTATACTGACGATGGTCTTTTTCTTGGTCAATCAAAATATGCACGTCATATTTTGTTACGCTCCGACCTACTCGATGCTAAGCCGGTCTCCACACGTCTAGGCTCTAGCTCCCGGTGATAAACTTTGAGTAGATGGGGATCCTTTCTCGGATCCTACATTTTACAGGTCCTTGGTTGGTGCTCTTCAATGTTTGACTGTGACTTATTCCGATCTCTCATATACAGTCAACACCGTTAGTCAATATAAGACAAATTTGACTACACATTACTCGATTGTGAAACTTATTCTACGTTATGTGCAGGACACAGTCGATTATGGACTGTGGTTTACTCGTGGTTGTTCAATTTTTTTGGCCTACTCGGACGCTGACTGGGCTCATTGTTTGGGCACGAGATGATCCATTTATGGCCACTCTATATTTTTGGGCCCAAATCTTGTCTCTTGGAGTGTGAAGAAGCATATGGATTAAAATGAAGTGAGTAATGTATTTATTTTCATAAAAACTTATGAAGAATATCATTGTCTTAAGTTAATTTAATAGTCTTTTGATATTGCATTTTGAATAATTATTTTAAAGCACTATAAATTCGATTAGAAACTTATAATCAAGAGATATTATTTATATCGTTTGATATAAATTAACCGAATTATTCTTAGTGTATTAGTGACTTGTTTTTCGGGTATTGTAAGTTGTTCTTCATATATTAGTAAATTATATTTTCAGATATTGCTAAGTTGTTCTTGCAGTATAACCTATTAATATTTGAGATATTGTTAAATATAGAATGAGATATTACTAATTTATTCTTCGGGTTTGCTAAATTATTTTTTAGGTATTAATAATTTGATCATCAAGTATTCCTAATTTGTTTTTGGGTATAGCTTATTAATGTTTGGGGTATAGTTGAATATAGTATGAGGAATTACTCAGTTATTTTTCAAATATTACTTAATTGTTTTTCGAAGAGTAATAAATTATTGTTTGGATAATTAAAAGTTATGTCATTAGATGATTTAGTTGTATACCTTCTGAAAATCATTATCCTCTGCAAAATATCCAGATAAAAAGAAATTCCAAAAAAGACTCAAATAATAAATTGCAATTTACTAGTATAATTATTTTTTTCACTGTTTCTAATTCTGTCACTATTGATGAAATGAATGATCAGTAACTTTATGTATTAACATGGAGTAGGTATTGTATGATTTTCTAACAAAGTAAAAAAAAAAATCATAAATATAAACCTTATATAACAAAGTGGTTTATATCATGAAAAAAGTTTATATAATATTTTATCAGTTAATATGTTGTGAATTGAATACAAATCCATCTCCATGATCCCGCTCGAATCAGTAATGGAAAGTAAAGCTGCTATTTTGGGTTAAAATTAATTTTGAAATTTAAAAACTACTCCACAAATAAATATGCAGGAATAAATTCATTTTGATCAAAGAAAGAACTATTAATTTTAAAATTTTAGCTCTAAAAATATATTTTATCGTTACACAGATCATTTATATTCCACGTGACACATCGGGTGCATATTTCAGCTATATTATTCTCATTCTGTCCACTAAATTATTTTTCGCTTTTTTTTTTGTTTGTCCATAAAAGTTTTTCTCATTTTTTTAATTGGAAATAACCTACACTCACAAATAAAAATTTGGGCCCTACAATACTTTCATCTTTTTGCTTTATCTATTATTTTAATATAATACTAATTTTTATTAAATTTCATGCTATTTCTCTGTGGATGGAGGTAGTATATGGCATAACCAAGTACATGCACATCATATAGCTACTATCTTTATGGTATGGGCCTATGGCATACAATTTAATTGCATTATTTTATTACAGGCGTTTCTCGGAGCTGAGCATTAACTATGCAAGACCACCTTCTAGGAAGCTCATTTTCAATTAGTATTATAATTATTGTGTCATAGACAGGCCAGCAAAGTGGTCCAATATACAGTATATTCTTATAATAAATTAGCCAATATATTATTCATTATGTTTTTATAAATGATTAATGAATGTGTTGAATGGTAATGTTAATGGTCCTACATATGTAGACGCTCCTTAAACTCATGAGCCCTCCTGTCTAATTGTCTGCCTTTCAATTTGCAATCTCCATCTATTTATGATCTCGTTTGGTTAGGTAAATACTAATTTTAAGATAAATTATTTATCCTATTTAATCTAATGTTTAGTTCAATTGATAAAAATTCAAGATTAATAAAATATTTAAGACAAAAATTCAGCTTATCTTATAAATGATAGATAATATTATCTTAAGTAAGTCTCTTGTGCACCAAGTGCATCGTACAACTCAAATGCATTTTTAAAAAATTATACAAAATACTACTGAAAAGTCACACATATTATTACTAAAAAGTGTATTTTTAAAAATTCACTTTTTAGTAATAACATGTGTGTCTTTTCAATAAATAAATTATGTAACTTTTTAAAAATACACTTGAGTTGCACGGTCCACCTGAACATACACTGATACAAGACTAAGTTGGGATGAGGTATGGATGTATGATGATAATATGTTGTATTGATCTTAACTAAAATACCTCTCTTCTGTTGAGAAAATTGATCAGTTTATCAAAGAATTCACTTCATTTTTGTTTATGATAGAAGGGGCAAAGTTGTCAATTATGTGTTTTTATTATTAATCCAAACATTCAAAATGAAGTTATCCTACCATAATAATTCTCTCAGTCTATCAATCCAAATATATTAGTAACCAATTTAGAATTTGAGAATGATAATAAAATTGAAAAGTAGGGCGTTTCATATGAAAATATTTTATGATATGAATTACTATTTAATTTCATGAATCACTATACTCCCTCCGTCCCACAAGACATTGCATACTTTCTATTTTGGTCCGTCCCACATAAAGTTTGCATATCCAAAAGTGGAAACTATTTATTAAACTTCACTCTCACAACACACATATAATATTCATAAAAATGTACCTTTTATACCTTTTTCTTAAACCCCGTGCCCAAAAGACACCGCAATGTCTTCTGGGACGGAGGGAGTATAATTTAGCCCTAGTCTTGTGTGCATCAAGTGCACTGTACAACTCAAGTGCATTATTAAATAATTATATAAATTGTTATTAAAAAATCACACATATTATTATTCAAAAATGCATTTAAAAAAAATTCAGTAATAATAAGTGTGACTTTTCAGCAATAATAAGTATAACTTCTTAATTAAACATGCATTTGAGTTACACGGGGCACAAGATATTTTACTCTTTCATTTTTTTTATTCTTTGACCAAATATTTGATATTCTTTAATATTTTAATTGATTTTTTTTAAAGTTAAATATCACTATATGTATTTTTTATATTAAATATGAATAGTTAAAAAAATCAAGCAAGTCTCTTGTGCACCAGTTACACGATGCAACTCAAATTCATTTTTTAAAAGTTACACAATTTATTACTGAAAAGTTGCACAAATTATTACTGAAAAGTTACACTATGAAAGATACACTTTTCAGTAATAATATGTGTAACTTTTCAGTAGTATTTTGTGTAACTTTTAAAAGATGAACTTGAGTTGCACTGTGTAACTGGTGTAGGGGTGGACGGTACGGCATACCGAATTTTTTTTCGCCATACCGTTACCATACCGAAATTTTCGATATCGAAAAATATCATACCTTTGTCATACCGAAAATTTCGGTATACCGAATTTCGATATACCGAAAAAAATCATTTCGTTTTCATACCGAAAATTTCGGTATGCCGAAATTTCGGTATGACAACGGTATATCGAAATTTATAATTTTTTCGGTATACCTTGATATAGCGAAATATTTTTGGTATATCGAAATTTCTATATTTATATACGTTATCGTATACGATAAGTGCGGTATACCGGTATTTTTGATATTTCCTCCAGTACCCCTAAACTAGTGTATACAAGACTAATCATTTTTAACAACAATATGATACTACTAACCTCAATATTTGATTATTCTATTTGAATTGTTAATACCCTGAAAAAAAATATTTGATACATTCGAATATTCAAAACAATTTCATAATAAGTTTATTATAAATTATTTTTATACATAACTTTATCAAAATAATACGATGTGAAAGTTAATTGCTAATATTTCTTAATTTGTTCCTATAAGTTTATTCAGCAAAATTCGTTAGACTTTATTGCTTATAAATAGAAGTTATTTTCCATAGAATTGAATTTGATTAATGATGAAAATATTGGAATTCATTTTTGTTGCTTAACTCTACATTCTACTAAATCAACAGATTTTATTGAGATTACTTAATTCCACATTCTTGTCGAATAAACAGATCTCATTGAACTTTTTATGGTTTCTGACTTAATTCGTTTTCTTTTTTATTTTTTATCACATACCAACATCGATCATATATCTATGGTCAAGCTCATTTACATATATAGGACGTTTTGAGACATAATTTTCTCCCTCTTATTAGGAATCGAGTCCAGGATGCTGGGTGAGCGTAATTTCTAATACTCATATAAAAATTCAATTTCATTCAAAAGTTTAAATTTATGAAAGAGTACTGTGAAATCAATTTATTCATTTAATTTTTTCTAACATATCTAAATCCATTTACGAATACATAAACTATATATATATAGTTCTAATTTTGTCTTATATAAATTACTCATTTTAACTTACACACTCAAAAATAACTCTATTATTGCAATATTCACAATTTTACACAAACTCGATTAGGATTCACATACACGCATCATTTACCCAAATTTCTTATTATACATACAAAAAGTATACAAAATTAACTCTCCCAATCATACTAATTACTATATCCTAAGTCTCCCAAATCTATTTTTGTAATGAAATTATTTTATTATTATACTCATAAATAATTATTTTATTTTATTTTTTATGAATTTCACTATAATCCCATAATATTTTTACTTTTTCATATTTTATTTTTAATAAAACCCGTGTTCGTTCCAATAAAATTAAAATTTAGAGCTTTCCATATTTTATGTTCTCACGTGCAATTATTCCAGAACGGATGGGAGATGAAAATATACCATTATTTTCTCAAAGAAGAGGACTTGAATGGTTCCTTCATAGCCCACCAAGTCCATTTGGGTAAGGGAATTGAGGGGTAGCTTTAGTTTACTCATTTGAAGGTGTAGACTTGTTTGGTATAATTGTATAGAATGAAAAAAAGTATAAAAATGCAAAGGATTCTAATGAAAATTATATTTTTCAAATATTTAAAATATATTTCTTCCGTCTCAAAGGTGTTTTCACATTTGAAATTGTATATTTAAAAAAAAAAAATGATGTGTAAAATTATTATTAAAATAATGAGATTAGTTGGATTGTAGGTAAAAATATTGTAATTTTATGTAAATATGTAAATATTGTAAGGATAAAATTAAAGTGATAGTTTTCATTTATAGTGTGTGCAATAATTGTGGGACAAACGAAAAAACGAAAGTGTGAAAACATTTACGAGACGAAGGAAATAATAAATTTCTTAGTTTTTAGGAATGAAAGTCATAGTAGAATTATTCTAAATACACACTATAACTTTAATTATCATTACTTATTTTAAAAATTTATCAGTCAAATATTCCCCTAGTTTAGATTGTGATGTTTTTTTTTTTTTTTAATAGTTTAATGATGGATTTGCGTACCACATAATCAACTAAGTTAAAATGAGATTCCTTTATTGTTAATTTGATTTTTTTTTGGGTCCAATATACAAATTTAAACTAAATAGCTAAATTAGTTTTTTCACTATTGCATACTCACTTCGTCTCAGAGTTGATGTTACATATTTTTTTGTTATTTTATATAAGAATACATGTTTATATATTTCTTAATACATGATAGATTATATATATTAATTTTGTATAAAATAATGACGAGTTGTGGAAAGTAAAAAATAATTATTGTAAAAAATTATTTATTTATTAATATATAAATTTTTTTCCCTAATTATAAAACAACAAAAAAATTTAATAAAAAATTTATAGTAGGACGGGCTTTTAAAAAGGAAATGTGAACACTTATATTGGAATGATGGAAAAAAATACTAGTCTATTTTATAGAATATAGAAAGAAATATAAAATTTTGAGTTGGACGTTCATACTTCTCATTTGAAAAGGGATTTGTATTTTGTATTATAGTTTAACTTTGAAGTTATTCTACATCAATAAATATACTATCCTACGGGCCCCACGTTGACACAGTCTTGGTCTCTTGGAAATTAATGTGTGTTAGTGTTCACTAATTTTAACTGAAATATTATGTTTAATTTAATTGAAAATATAAATTAATATAATCAAAATTTAATATTAATTATAATTAAAATATGTTTATTACAATTTAATATCCATATACTACATGCATAAAAGATTTGGTGTAAAAGTTATACACCTTCTATTCCATCTCATTACAATCTGCAAAATTTTCTTTTATTAAATGTTTTACTATTATTTTTTTACCCAAAATATATATAAAATCATTTTATAAACTCCATCTTTACAATTAATGTCTATATATTTATGTAAAATATTATTATATTTGAGTTCACACTACAGTTAATCCAATAAATTTTTTCTATTTAGACATAAAATATTCATAAAATTACGCACTCCTTAAAACTGACTCAACATGCTTTATTTTTATAATTTATGTCACTATTTTCATTGCAAATACTTCTACAAGGGTCATGAAAAATGGTCATTGCTTTATGCATGAAGTGAAAAAACTAATCAATTTTCAATAATATCTTAAAAAATTGTATATATTGTGAGAATAAAATATAGAATTATAAAAATATATTCAATTTTAAAAATATTATTATTTTTTGAGTCTGCAAAATTTTAAAAAATTCTAAAAAGAACAGTGTGAATAATTTTGGAATAGACAAAATATATCTTTTGACAAATTCTACATCAATATGTTTGTTGTCCAAGATGTGACAATATTTTTAACAAAATTGATACTCATTTTTTAAAAAAAAATTATTACTTTAAAAAAATTTGGTCATAGATTTTTAATAAAATGCAGTAATATTTTTCTAAAAAATATTCATTTTAAATAAAAATACTATCACTTTTGTTAAAGTTTTATCGCTTTTAACAAAAATAATAATAATTTTGTTAAAAATTTAAAATATATTAAAAAACTAATATGATATAATTATATATATAGTGTGGTGCAATAGTCATCACTACAGAAGTAGTGCACTGGATTTTTTTTTAAGTATATACTCCCTCTGTCCACGGTAAATGATCCACGTTGTCTTAAATGGTTATTCACAATAAATAGTTTACTTATTTAAAATAAAAATATTACAATCATTATTTTCATTTTAAATACACATACACTCACTTTTACACATTATATAAAATATTTTTTTAATATTAATACTCTCACTTTTATACATTCCATCTACTTTTTTTAATAACCGTGCACAATAAAAATGGTCCAATTATATGGACGGAGAGAGTATGATATTTATTTTGTATCATTTGAACATAGTCTAAATATAAAAGTGGAATGAAAGATACTTTTACTTCAATTCACTGAGGGAGTATGTAAAAACATGAAATTTTTTAATGTAAATTTCATGTGAATTTATTGAAGGGATGGACACGTTAAGTGATTTGTTTGAGCTTTTAAATTCGTGATAGTAAACAAAGATGAAATGAAAATTGGGTCCTTGTTTTATTTATTAACAAGAAAAATTCATCAATATTCACTCTTTTAACTTTTGAAGACTTTTTCTTACGCCCATAAACTACAATCATTAGCTTAACCATTTTGATTTTGTATTTTCATGTTTGTTTGTTTCTACATTTCAGCGTTAAATATTTTAAATTGCTTGAGCAAAAAATCATCCAACCATTTTTCATTTTCATCTCATTTACTTATGAAAAAACCACAAACATTCTCCCAGTTCTTTGTTTTCTTTTCAATTTCCTTTGCCCTTCTTCAGACACTTTCTGCATCTGGTAATCTGTATCATCATCATCATTCATCACCATCCTTTTTATCCAATTTCTTATTCTTCTTGTTCCTCTCTCTCTCTCTCCATTTCTGACACCAAACACCTCTCTTTGAATCCAAGTCTTCTCCATTTGTGGGTCGCTTCTCTACTTTACTCCCATTTTCCAGTGCCCTTTGCTTTCATTAGTAGTTACTGATTTTGATTCAAGATTTACTGATAAGCTTACTATTTTTAGTCTCTTTAATTCTCTCTACCCTTGGTTGAGTCAGAGAGAGAGAGAGAGAGAGAGAGAGAATCTTGCGTTTCCCCTTTTGGGTTTTTTTCCCTTTTCCATTCTCTATATTCTTTGCTGGCAAGCGATAAACAGTTAATACCCCCTTCATTCCATTCTTTAATAAACCCTCTTCTTTATCTCTTCCAGTCTCCCTTTTTTCTTTTCTTTCGTTTTTTTTTTTTTTTTGTGTGGATTTCTTAGAGCGGTTGTTAGATGGGTTCTTCAAGCTCTTGAGCACATTTTCTGGAAGAAAGATGGCATCTTTTGCTTCATTTCAAGCTCTTCTGCTCTGTTTAGGGCTCTGTTTGGCAGGTCGTTTCGCATTGCCAGAAAATGAAGGCAAGTTGATCCCACAGATCTTAGACTTATGTTCAAACTACTTTGTAAGAAGTGTTCTTCCAAATTAATCAATTTGGGTTTATTTGGCAAAGATCTTGGATTATTATGCCTCATTTATGTGTAGTTAATGTGGGGATGTTGTAGTCTTTTTACTCCAGGTTTTATAGGGTTACTTTCTCTCACATGGTTTGTTGTTATTCTTCAGTTGAAGTTTTAACTTCTTTCAAGAGAGCCATTTTTGAGGACCCATTGCTGGTTTTCTCAAATTGGAATTCTCTGGTCACAGATCCCTGTGATTGGAGTGGTGTTCATTGTTCTATGGCTGGAGACCATGTTGTAAAGCTGTAAGTTTTTCTGTTTGGTTGTGAAAAAGCTATGGATTCTAACCTCTTTTTACGGCATTGTTGGTAAATTAAGTGAGTAATTATGAGTTTTTTTTTTAACTGCAGTAACATTTCTAGGGCATCTTTGAAAGGGTTTATTGCTCCAGAGTTTTATAAGCTCTTTTATTTGCAAGAATTGTAAGCACATTATTAATCTTCCTATATTTCGATTATTAAGGTAATGTAGCTGTTAAGCTGATCAGGTCTTTGTATTGACAGAATTTTGCATGGCAATTTGTTGATTGGTGCAATACCTAAGGAAATTGGTTTGTTGAGAAGCCTCAAGGTATTAGATTTGGGGTCGAACCAGCTAACAGGACAAATCCCGCACGAGATTGGAAACTTAACCGGCATTCAGAAAATGTTAGTTGCAAATGTGTTTTAGGTGTGCTTTTTTTCCACGTTTTGTTTGTCTCACTAGTTTCATCTTCGTTTTTGCAGAAACCTTGCATCGAATGGATTGACGGGAAAGTTGCCTTATCAACTTGGTAACTTGAAGTACCTTGAGGAACTTCGTCTTGATAGAAACAAGCTTCTGGGAACCATCCCTGCTAGTAACACCTCCGAATTTTCGTCCACTGCTCATGGAATGTAAGTAGAAAATTCTCTAACTCTACAACTCACATGTAATTCAATCATCACTTGTATTTTCGTATTTTGTTGTTTTATTGAGACAAGCATTCTCTCCATACTTGCATTTTGAATCCAACCAAGAGTTTGTCTAATGACCTCTACTCATATTTTTACTTGATTACAAGGTTTATTGGTTACTTTATTGCGAGCTAGTTTCCCTAAATGCTTGAATTTCAAAGCAAGAACTCATCTCTTATTGTTGTTTCTTGATCACTTGTTTAGGTACGCTTCAAATGGCAGCCCTATGGGCTTCTGTGCATCCTCACAATTGAAAGTGGTTGACTTATCTTACAACTTTTTTGTTGGAAGCATACCTAAGTGCTTGGAGCATTTACCTAGGTACTTGATGTAACTTTGCTGCTTTATGCTCCTTATTTTTTTCCTTAATTTGCTTGCCGTTCAATTTTTATTTGACATCTCTCTCTCTCTAAATATAGATCAAGTTTTCAGGGAAACTGCCTTCAAGACAAAGATCCCAAGCAGCGTCCTGCTGCACAATGTGGTAAGTCGCCCCAACTTTTGCACATTTTTATCCCAAAAAAAGATCTTTATAAAATCTCAAATTTCAAGTCTTGGATGAAATCAATAAAAGATGTATTCAATTATACCTATGAAATTTTAAATCGGTGTTATATTTCATTGATGCTGATTTAGTATGAAAAATTCATTACAGGTTCTCCTCCACGCGTTAAAACCCATCAAGCAGTTCACAAGCCTGTCGAAAACAGGTCTAGACATCATTCCAAAGACTTGAAACCTGCATGGATCTTGGGTCTCGAAATTGTGACAGGAATTATGGTTAGTTTGCTCCTTGTTGTTGCTATTTTCACTATTGTTCAGAGGTGGAAGAGAAGACCGTCGATCATTATTCCATGGAAGAAGTCCGGTAGTACAAAGGACTACATGACAATCTACATAGGTTTGTCTCTTTATACCAATCACATCCCACCTAATTCTTTACGTTTGGTATATGAGATGGGATAATCTTTCATATGTTATGTCGGATGCGTTGTACCGCGATAGTGTATGAAATACTTTTGTTCGCTATCCTAAAATGTTATACAAGAACCAATGAGTTACAAATCAATACATCATGCTATTGGGTATCAAAGTAAAGAAAGAAGCTTAACTATTATACCCTCCACCTTCTCACATCCTACTAAAAACTTAAGGGCACATTTGTCAGTTCAAATTTAATTGTTGGAGTCCGGATTGAGAGTATGGATACCATCTCAAAGGCTGAATCCAAAATAACCCCAAAATGGTCTTACACAAACTGGTCTTTTTTCAATATTCAGCACTCATATTAATTCATTCGAAAAACCAAACACAATAAGGCTATTGGCCATCAGTAACCCCCTAATATTTGCAACCAAACAAGGCCTAACCCTTGTATATCCTCTCAGTATGAAAACAAACATCTATATTCTGTACTAAATTTTTTAATTCGAAATCTCGTGCAGATTCTGAAGCATTAAAGAACGTGGTTAGATATAGCAGAGAAGAACTTGAGGTAGCTTGTGAAGATTTCAGCAACATCATTGGATCGTCTCCTGATAGCCTTGTATACAAAGGCAATATCAAGGGTGGGCCTGAAATCGCAGTGATATCCCTTTGCATCAAAGAAGAGCATTGGACAGGCTACCTCGAGCTCTACTTTCAAAAAGAGGTCCTTTTCTATTGAATTTTTACAAACATATAATGGATGGTTAACTTCTAGTGGACAAAGAGGGGTGATTTAGGAACTATATGAATTTTCAGGTGGCTGATTTAGCAAGATTAAATCACGAAAACACAGGAAAACTGCTCGGTTTTTGCAGAGAAAGTGAGCCATTTACAAGAATGCTGGTATTTGAATATGCATCAAATGGGACACTCTATGAGCACCTTCATTGTGAGTTCATTCTCTCTTTGATTTTCGGGAAGTTTTTCTTTTCTCAAACTGTTTTTAACGAACTGAGAAACGGGCTTTCTGTTTGCAGATGGAGAAGGATGCCAATTTTCTTGGACAAGGCGAATGAAAATTATCATTGGCATTGCTCGAGGGCTTAAATATCTTCACACGGAGCTTGAACCTCCATTTACTATATCCGAATTGAACTCTAGTTCCGTTTATCTTACAGAAGATTTCTCCCCTAAGGTGAGGCTAAAAATGACCTTTCATATTATTGTTTTAAATATACAAGCAAAAAATGCAGATACATGTGCTTTTTAAAACCACAGATTGTAATCAAATTGCCCTCAAAAACTGCAGCTGGTTGATTTTGAGTGCTGGAAGACAGTTTTGTCCAGATCGGAGAAGAGCTCGGGAACAATAAGCAACGAAGGTGCTGTTTGCATTCTTCCGAGTGCATTGGAAGGGCGCGATTTGAATATCCAGGGTAACATTTACGCCTTTGGGATTCTCTTACTTGAAATCATAAGTGGGAGGCCTCCATATTGCAAAGACAAAGGGTGCTTAGTCGATTGGGTGAGACACTTGTTCTGTCCATTATCTTTAGTTTAAAAATTATGCTAACACACATTGATTTTGTCCAAATTGCCGAAGAATTCTGTGTCTTTGAATAATTACCAATTACTGCATTAAAAGATCAAAATTTTTGTTTGATTGATTGAGAAATGCAAAATCATTATACTTATTGTGTCTCTCTCTTATTTGCAGCAAAATATTGTTTCTTGATTTTGCAATATAGTGAGTCAAACAAACTCTATTGGCCTTTTAGGGGTTGTTTGATTAATATTCAAACCACATGGTTATTTTGGTAACTTGGACAAATTTCTCGTAATTTATCCTGAATTTTATGTAGAGAGCACATTCTGTACAAACTAGAGAGATCATATTTGGACTCGTCTGTTGACATTCAGGCTAAGGAGTTTGTGCAAGCAGCGGATGCTATGTCGTGCATAGTGGATCCTGAACTTAAGCATTTCCGAGACGAGGACCTCAAAGTAATATGCGAGGTGGTGAACCTATGTGTCCATCCGAGCACAAGCACGAGGACATCTATGCGCGACTTATGCTCCATGTTAGAAAGCGGAATAGACACATCCATATCTGCGGAGATGAAGGCGTCTTCTCTGGCATGGGCTGAGCTCGCGCTCTCTTCTTAGTGAAAACTTGAAGCTAACACTGTAAATGGACAAAACGGACAGTAGACGTACTTCTTTTTAACCTTTGCTCGTTTCTAATCATCCAGTGTAAATTTTTCTTTCTGTGTTGTAAGAATTGTAGGTTTCGTGATGCTAAGGTCCGGCGATTCTTTGTACTGTTACAACTCTGCCCTCACATTGAGTAGTGTAAGTGTGTAACCAGGTCTGAATTCGCGTGTAGAACTGCATGTGGAGTGGTTTGAAATGGTTGAGATCTTACTTAGATATATATACACACACGAGGGTAGCTCGTATTTGTCCTAGATTTATGAACATTGTTTGCATCAGGAAGTAAATATGCTGATTTTTCATCCAGATGTCTTATATCATTGATCATATGTATCTTGTACTGTTAGGCTGCGTTTGGTTGGTAGATGAGAAATAGGTGATATAAAGTGAGTTTGACTATTTAACTAAGGTGTTTGGTAGATAGTATTAGAACTTTCGGACCCGTTACTCTTCACCGGTCGAAAGTTCAAATACATAATTTTATGACCATTTTCACTGTTACAATTGTAGTTGGTATCTCACCAAAATCATGATTTTAGAAATATTTTTTCAACAATGAATGGTATTAGAAATTGAGTAATGTACAAACAAAGAAGACTTGTATCCTACTCCCTGCATATATCTCCTACCAAACCTTAAATAAAAGATTAAATCATTAAAAATAATTATTAAATCATAACTATACCCTACCAAATAAAGATTAAACAATAATTTACTTTTAATTATGAACTACCAAACACTAAGATTTAATACATATATCTTATTTTATAATTAAAATTTTACCACTACGTATTAATATTTTACACCTAACTTTTAGATATTTTTGATACCAATATATCCAATCATGATAGACATTATTATGTGAAAAGAAAATAAAGATTCAACCTAACCAAATTTAAGTCGTAATAATGATGCCATTGCTACGTTGTACAAATACAGTGTTTCGCTGCTGTGATACAACACACAAGTAATGATAAAAATATCCAGACATTTTGTCCATATATCCATAATATATCTATTTTTAATAATTACATACAATATCAATTAATTTCTTTCACAATTTAAACCTAATATCAAGAGATATAAAAGCATATCAATACATTTTAAAAAATTCAAAAATAGCATATCTTATGTAAATTTATTACAGACAAAAATTTTGTTTATATTATTGTGTTGAATTTTTATATTAAATGTCTGTTACTAAATTTTCATAATTTTTTAGCTTAACCTATAACAATATTCAATATTAATCAAAAAGCAAAAATTAATTTAAAATTTAAGGACTTGTCACAATTCACACAGTTCCCAAACATTGGCACCACAAAATTTATGCATCAACCTCAGAAAAGACATTCGTAAAAGTAATCATAAGAAAAACACTACTTAGCACTTTGGAGGAGCAAAACGTCTGTCATTAGGGTTTCTCTTTCCACTGAAAACCGCAACAGCTTTCCGAACTGGAGGTTGGAGTGGAGCATTCTTAGTGTG
Source organism: Prunella vulgaris (assembly GCA_026898435.1). Classification (NCBI taxonomy): domain Eukaryota; kingdom Viridiplantae; phylum Streptophyta; class Magnoliopsida; order Lamiales; family Lamiaceae; genus Prunella; species Prunella vulgaris. The sequence continues at coordinate 1,156,100 of JAPKLY010000105.1, forward strand.
GTGACGGAAAATGTCATCGGGAACAAAGAAGTCATTTTCCTGCAAAATAACTCATTCAAATCACAGGTTTGAAGAAAGGTAAAGACTATAAACTATAGTTGAGATAAAATAGGGAAATTAGCTGTCTACCTGCTTATTTTTCTTCTTAGTTTTAGGATAGAGAAACTTCTGTGGAAGCTGATCTTCCCGCAGAATAGGGTTCTTTGTGATTGCTTCTCTTCCTCCTTGTGGCAAAGGCAGTGAATACTGCAAACAGAACCACATATCAAATTTATAGACAATTTAGGAAAATACTAGGCCGAGTAACTTAAGTATGCATATGTAGGAATCTCACTAGATTTATCTGGAGAAGAGCAAACAATCATTCTATTAAACAATAAATTCAAGCTAGCCCGAATATATCATTGTCGGAGAGGAAACGTCAAAGAAAAATTGCCAGAAATGATATTTTTTGCAGACACAAAGCAAACTACCACCTTTTCAAATAAAGTTCTTATTGACAGATTTTTTTTTAAGAAAGAGTAATCTGAAGGTCATAAACTGCTGTCAGTTATAAAACTGCATAAAGAACCGGAAAAGACGTTCGCCAAAGTGAATAATACCTTAGTTCCTCGCAAGGATATGCGAGGTCGTCGGGCAGCCAGCACAATACCATTATCACTAACTGTTACAGCTACTTTCCGTAATGTGCCCCCGTTCCCACACGTGGGACAGAAAATCCTACCAATCTCTGTAGTCACCTTAGAACAAGCATGGCATTTCAGCACCCACCTAAAGAAGTAATAACAGGGTAACAATTTTATACCAAACAAAATGAAAATGCTACTAAGAAAAATAATATATAACCAAGTATAAGTAGTTCGATCACCTGACCAGACTAGAGTAAATTCGTTAATGACTATATTGATAGATTTCAGCCGCTGTGATTCACATGTACATTGAACCCATATATAAAGAGTGTATATTTACAGCGTGGGCAAAAAGAATAGGAATACAGACAATGAAATGCTATCATCCTGACTTAGTATTGATGAAAATTAGGTTGTGATTCTTTCTTCCTTGTGTTCTCTAGTACGTCGATCTTTATTTCTTTAATTAGATTGTAAACCTAGGTCTTTCTCTTACTATAAATAGGTTAGTCTTCTACCTCAATACAATACACAACACATGAATTTCCATCTAATATTATCTCTTTTACAAGAATGAATAAGGCTTCCCTTATCTGATCATTACTAGTAATTATTCTCAAGACAATTGAATCTAGAATTATCCATATGCATACCTGTGAAGCTCACGAATCTGCATTCCTCCAGGTGCAAGAAGTCGTAGACCCATCTGAAGAAGCACGTTTTGCATGGCATAGTCACTAGTTATGCAAGCCACACTTGACTCAGATAAGGATCTTAGAGCCCAGCTCTGTTCACTACTCATATCATCCATATGCAATATATCAACATCTTCATTTGTTTGGCTTGTTTTCTCCAGCTCTTGCTCAACAACTGTGACATAATCTTCCTGTGGGACATCATCCAGCTTCATTTTATTCATACCTGCAGTTAAATCCCCATCTCCATTATTCTCACCACTGATCTTACTATCATCAAGGGTAGCATTCATCTGCTCCTCATAATTTTCATCCACCAGAAGCTCTGGACATTTATCATCACCATCATCTAAGTTTTCATTTGATGTGTCGTGTTTATCAGACATTGCCTCACTCATTTCTCGTCTAGCTTTTCTTCTGAGAAATCTTCTACGAGTACTTCGACCCACAGCAGGTGCCCAATCATCACTGTTATCATCAAGCTGGCCCTGTGATGCATCAATTCCATCAGCCACCATCTTTTTCCCATCAATTTTCACCTCCCTCTTCTTCGGAAAGTATCTCTTGGGTTTCTCAAAACCACTATCACCTTCCTCATGATGACTGATATGTGACTCACTGCCATCTTGAATTGAAGCATCATCAATAGAAGTTTGACCTTCAAAATCCTCACCAACCGCCAAATCTTTAAGGGGTAAAATTCTAGAATTCAGATTGGACCCATTTTCTTCTGCATGCTCCAAAGCTTCCCATTCTTCAAGATTAGGCACATTAGAACCCCACCCAGGCAAGTCTTTTTCAGGCAGCCTTTTAACATTAACTGAGTGGATAGGAGGTGGGCTATCTCGGAGATGTGTAGTTCCATGTATTTGCTCTTCCAATGTATAAGTCAATGCAATGAGCTTCAAATCCACATCTGAAAGCGTTTGCAGATCACCAGTAGCCTTCGCAAAATTGACCACTGTAAAACAAAGAAATCAAGAAACCCAAGTTAGAGAATCTTTTTTTTTTGATAAGAAACAAAGATTTTATTGCTAGAAAACCAAGTAACATAACTTCTTTAGCTCAAAGCTTTTCCCAAACAACTCTAAACAAATATGGTTCCAATATATTACAAAACCAGTTGTATAGCATTATTAAACTTAGCAACATAGCTTGTTCTCCCTTTGCCCAGCAGATTGCATCGACATTAGCAACTACCAAGTTATATGTGGATATAATTAGCAATTTCTGCAAGCACTACCCCTTAATACCAAATGCAATCCCTCTTCAGTGTGTGATTAGTAGTTGCAGACTAATTACCTATATTAATAAGGCCATGAAACATTGAAACTTAGCGCAATTTTTTCTTTATGGGAAAAAAAATATAGACATAGAAAGGTGAAAATTCTGTTATGAATCATCATCTACTTCACAGATATCTATTTAACTCGATTATAATCTTAATAAAAGAAAGAAGTTCTTCTTTTGTTTTCTCTTAATCCAACCTTTGCTGCTCCCCTTTCTCAATGATAACTTACAACACAATCAAAATTCATTCATCAACAAAATATAGAATAGTCTGCGGAACCAATAACAGAACATTTCTCGTGTATACACAAACTCACACACATCCACACCTTGAACAATTAACAACAAAATAGATGCACAACTAGACTGAAAAATCCACAAAAGTACCTTTCTTCAGCGATTCAGGGTTAGGCTCGAGAGTGTCGACAGTGAACGGCAGAAAGTTCAGGGAGTGACGGGAAGCAGGGTCGCGGATTTCGCTGATTACTTCCTCGACGGAGACGAAGCGGTCAGCGGAGTGGAAGAGCCTCTCGCCGCCCTGTATAATGGCGTTGGCATCGACAACCGCCACGACGATCCCCTTGGACGATTTGCAGCTCCCCACCAATGCGCCGCTCTTTTGAGCGACGGCGGCGGAGGGGGGAGAGGGTTTAGGCTGTTGCTGCGGTGGCTGCTTTAGGATGCTGCTCCAACACGGCGGAGCAGGGGGCGGCGCTTGTACCTCCATGGCGGTTGAAGAAAACTGAGGGGAATACCACAAAACCCTACCAGTTGGGGTTTGATAGGTTGAATTGAAGGAAAATATTTCTTTAAATTGGATTGTTTGTCATGATGGATTAAATTTGTAATAATATAAATTATTAAAAAAAAAATCGAAAATTCAAGGTCGGAGACCTGGTGTTAAAAAAGAAATTGATGACCCCACCAGGTGTGTTCGGATCGAACTGGGAAGGACCGTTCCGAGTTACCGCAGCCTGGCCAAACGGCACCTACGACCTCGAAGACGCAGAAGGCAAAACCTCATCATATACCTGGAGTGCGGCGCACCTGAAAAAGTTCTACTAGTAGACTAGAATTCTGTAATAAACTAGTCGAAGGTTCGCATCAGAATTGGAGTCGTAAATTTGTAATATACTATCATAGATTATTTATTTGGAGGAAAACAAATACTAATGTGAAAAAAAGGAATAGACACATTTATGTGAAATATACCTTATTAAAAATTTGCGGGTTTTTAATTGGATCGGGTCGATTTTGGTCATTTTTTTTTTTAAATCTTCACAACTATAATTTTAGATTTTTTCGCTCTAAGGTATGTTACAATTTGAGCAAATACATGTTACTAATAGATAAAATATGTGTTACAATCAAATTAAATATTATTTTCTTTACATATATTCATTTGTTTTTGTAGAAATAACACATTTTCATTCAATAAAAAAAAATGCGTGTTACTATAACAAAATATTATTTTTTTCATAAATATTTATAAAACACACATTTTGCTCTTGTATTATATAAAAGAACAACATTTCATAAGATTGTAACACACATTTGCTCTAATAGTAACACATATTTGCTCCCCAGTTTGTGTTACAATATAGGCAAATACGTATTACAATATAGGCAAATATGTGTTACAATATAGGCAAATACGTGTTACTGTAAGAGAAAATGTACTTTTATAAGAATAAATATGTGTTTTTTAATTTAATCATCATACCTTTAAATCCAGGTATATTGATTCATATATTAATACACTTTTTTACTATTTTATATTTGTTATTATATAAAAATTTAATTATTTCTATACAAATAAATAAATATTTATGAAAAAATAATAGTATATTTTTTTATAGTAACACACATAAATTTTCTCTTATATTATGTTAAAAATTATTTATTCTATAAAAAAATGAATATATGCAAAATAACAACATTTTATAAGATTGTAACATACATGATTTTTCTCTTATATTATGTTAAAAACTATTTATTCTGTAAAAACAAATGAATATATGCAAAATAACAATATTTTATAAGATTGTAACACATATTTGCTCCCCAGTTTGTGTTACTATATGGACAAATATGTGTTACTGTAGGATAAAATGTATTTTGTTAAGAACAAATTTATTTTTTTAATTTAATTATCATCACCACTTAAAGCTAGATATATTGATTCATGTAATAACACATTTTTTACTATTTTATGTGTTATTATAAAATAAAATAATTATTTATATACAAATAAATATATACTTATAAAAAGGTAATTATTTGTTCTTATAATAACACACATTTTGCTCTTAAAATTGTATAAAAAATGTTATTTCTACAAAAACAAGTGATATATATATATATATATAAAATAAAATAATTATTTATATACAAATAAATATATACTTATAAAAAGGTAATTATTTGTTCTTATAATAACACACATTTTGTCTTAGAGTAACATGCATTTGCCTAAAAGTAATATACCTGAGAGTGAAAAACTTGAAAATTGTGCTTGCGCAAAAATTTGAGAAAATTATTCAAATTCGACCCAACCTGGTAATGGATCCACGAATTTTGATATATATAATATGTTTCACACTGTAAAACATTTCACATAAACTTTTGTCTAAAATAATTGGTGATATAAATACTATTTTTTCACATTATATACACCCACATGTGTTTGAACTTTAAAATGCACACACACGTTGTCGAGTATACTCATTTATAATTATTAAAATTATGGGCCCGGCCCGGGTTTGGTCCGGTTTTTATGGGCCGGCCCGGCCCGATAGGTTTTTTTTTTTAATTTTATTTTTTATATAATACTTCTCTTATAAATTTTACTATATTCTTATGAGTTATACTATTTTTATTTTGAATTTTCTTTTATATTCTTTTAAATATTTTATATGTGCATTTTCATTGAAACTTTCTCAAAAGATATTTTAAAACAAAAAATATTAGCTCAAATAATTTATTTGTATTATTAAAAATGTTAATTAGATAAATTGACAATAATTTATTTAGAATCTTGATAATGTAACTTTATTTAATTAGAAGTTCATATATTTGTTGGTATGAATTATAATTCAAATTTATTATAGGGGTGTTGAATTAGTTGTTTAGTTTTTATTTTTATGAATGCTTATAAAGGATTGTTAGAAAATTGTTGTTTGATAATATTTTTGTGTATTATAGTTTATTAAGGTTTGTTGAATTATAGTTGTTTAAATATTATATAAAAATTTGAATTTTATTTTAATTATTAAATTATTTTTGACAAATTAAATAAAAATTTATTACTATTTGAGTAGTATTTGTATACAAAGTTACCAATTAGTAAGATAAATATAGAAATCAAATGTAATGTTGATATATTAAAATTTATAAAAAAAAAAAAAATCGGGCCGGTTTGGCTCGCCTTGGACCAGGACGGGCTTGAAAATATGTGGCCCGAAAAGAACTGGGCCCGAAAAAACACGACGAACCGGTGGGCTGGTACCGGGCCGGGCTGGCCCATTTGACAGCTCTACCCGTACACCAAAATATTCCACCCACATTCCACTTAAAAAAAAAAAATTCAGAAGACACTCACCCTTTTTTCTCCTATAATCCTCTCAACCATCACTTTGTCATTTCAACACCAACTATTGAGAGAGATGAAGAAGCAACAGAGAGGCCATTTCCGCCACCTACGCTCGCTGCTGAAAATTGAGGGTTGGAATTCGCTTCACTAAGCTCTTCACCAGAATTAATGGAGGAAACCGCGCTCCGACAGACACGTCCACTCTCAACCATTGTCCACTGCCCCGAAATTAAATCAAGCCACACACCGTTAAAGATGTGCCCCTGCTCGAAAAAGAAAAAATCCAATGGCTGAAAAGTTGAAGTACGTTCACCGGAATTAATGAAAGCCGCCTATGTTCTTGCTATCCTCCTCAACAAGAAGTTCGAAACTCTACTGTCAATGCCTGAAAGCCGACTTCACCAATCGCAAGCTCCACTCGTCGCTTGCACAACCATGGACCATTGCCGAAAATGGCTACTATCTCGATTCTAAAATAAATTAAAGGATATTTAATAAATTAGAATTTGACAATTCCAACTGTCTAGATTCTAAAATACTTTCAAATGTGTGACAACCCCTCTCTCTCATTAATATTTTCTCCAGCGAAATTAAAAGGCATAGTCGGAGTCCGATTGCCAAATAATTTGATAGTTTTTTTTCTTTTTGTTGAGAGGGTACCAAAATCAACACTAACGTGTGGTGGTGCGATGATGAGAACGAGGCCCATGGACTCAAGAATACGTACAACCGGGCTAGACGCACAAAGATGAAAGAGAAATGTCGACAAGCTGGACAGCAAGAAGGAGAATAAGGCCCAACCGGGTTAATGGGCCAAGACCTCAATTCCGAAATTGATCCAGCGACTTAGATTACGAATTTGACCCAATATCTTTTTCATATCTTTTCATATATTACGTTGATTAGTATTTGAATTATCGTTGATTGTTTTCCAAGATTCTCGCAAGTTGTTAGGGTATGAACTTATTGATGGGCAGCCAGGTCTTTATATGTTGTAAAGGATGATGGAGATTATTATGAATAATATCTAAATTTCTTGCAAAATCTTTGCATCTTGAATCGTGACTTGCTGGCCCGAGCCAGAGTCACGGTTAATCGGTGGTTTGGATTGTGATTCTCATCATTGGTGCTTTCATTGAGAGAAAGGCATCGAGAATCACGACATGACAGGATCGAGACGCTCGAAGCGCGAGCAGAAGTAATGGAAAACAGATTGACTAGCGTGGAAAACAAGATAGACTCGCTTGGGCAGATCTTGAATAAATTTGGGCAACAAATGGAACAACTCGTTAACAGTTATATGGGAAATCACAGGAAAACACCATCCGTACAATCATCCGAGGGATCAGGAGAAGAAACCGATGAAGAGAGACTTAACCCTATGTACCAGCAGAGAAGGAGAGAAGACGGTAATAGGAGAGATGAAAGGAGGAAGTTCAATCCAAAATTGACTTGTCCTATTTTTAATGGAGCCGATCCAATAACGTGGTTGAGTAGAGTTTGTTGGAATTTGTGCTCCATGAAGAGAGCTTCGATTCGATATAGTACTCGCCCAATTCCGATGTTGGGTGCATGAGAAATTGAATTTTTAAGGTTGTTGTAACAAAGTTAGATTATCCTGATCCTGAGGATATCCTGATCCTGAGGATAATTCATCCTGATCCTGAGGATATCCTGAGGATAGTCCTGAAATAGTCCTGAGAGGCAATTTTCAGGCCTGCTGAGAGGCAATTTTCAGATCTGCTGAGATTCTAAAATCTCTACAGTTACAACACGTTTTGAAACTTGAAAAACCTGAGTTAATGCAATTAATTCAGACGTTTTTGTCGGTTACGGTCAAGACCATTTGTGGGTCTTTATGGCCACACTCCAACAGTCAATTTTTGAGTACTATAAATAGTATTCTTATATGTTGCAAGACACACAAGAACAACAAAAAATACAAATTTTGAGTGGAAAAATATACAGATATTTTTCGGCAATTTGCCACATTCTTTTGCCTAAATATTTTGCTACTTTCGTTCATACTCCGATGATTTTACGAACAATATCTCAGTTCGTAATAGCAAGATATTGTGCTAAATCGTTGCTATAAATCGTTGTATCCTGGGAAACAAGTGTCCCTTCGATTCACTTAGCACCTAGAGAGTCAGGATCATTATTTGTTTTAAGGAAATCGTGTTCCTCACGAGCCTCGATTTTCCTTTTATTTTTTTTATTATTATTTTCAGCCATCCTACACTATATCCTTACAGAGTTAAGCAGTACTTCGCGCTCAATGAGGTTGAACCTGAGGAAAAGGTACGGTATGCAACGTGTTATTTGGAAGCCGAAGCCAACATGTGGTGGCAATGTCTCAGTAGGGACTATCATAAGAATGGGAAAATAATACGGTGGAAGGATTTTGAGAGGGAACTCATGACGCGATTCGGACCAACTGAGTTTACAGATTTTAATGAAGCATTAGCGCATATTAAACAGGGGGCAATTTGAGGGATTACCAGAAAGAATTCAAGAGATTAGCAAGCCGGGTACAGGATTGGCCCGAGAAAGCACTAGTTGGGGCGTTCATTGGGGGTTTGAAACCAGATTTAGCTGCAGAAATACGTGTTTTTCGGCCAAAGATGTATATGGAAGCTATTGAAATTGCGAGGCTTAGGGACGAATATTTGAACCTGACACGGCGAGGGTTCAGGTCTGATGTGCGTAAAGTAACTCCAGCGTACGGGGACATTAAGGACGGAGGAGGGAGCAATGTGGTTGGAAATACGGGGGGGGGGGGGGGGGGGCATCCAAGAGTTTACCCCCTGGGGTTAAACATCTACCTTGGGAAGAATTACAAAAAAGGCGTGAGAGGGGATTGTGTTTTAACTGTGACGAAAAATTTGTTCCCGGACATAAGTTTAAAGTCAAGCAGGCTTTCCTTATAGAACTTGTAGAATCTGAGGATGAAGAAATACCCGAAGGACAAGAAGAGGCAGAGAACGGGGACGCAGAGGTGTCGGTTCACGCTATTTCAGGCGTACATGGCCCCCGAACTATGAAATTATCAGCTTGGATCAAGAAAATGAGGGTGGTTGTGTTGGTAGATAGTGGATCGTCACATAACTTTATAAACCCACAGCTAGCTAAACGATTACAATTAAAGACAACAAAGGTCGAACCCTTCAAGGTTTGAGTTGCTAGTGGCGAAGGAATCAATTGCGATAACGTTTATGAATGAGTGACACTTAAATTGCAAGGCATCGAGATTAAAACAGATTTATTTGCGCTACCGTTGGTGGGTCCGGATGTGGTGTTAGGGATTCAATGGTTGGGGAGCCTTGGAGAAATTGCCACAGACCATGGCAAGGGCACTATGAGATTCAAATGGGGGAATGACTTTGTAACGTTGGAATCTGGAACCGATACACAAGTAAAGGAAGTAGGGCTGAGGAGTATGGAGAAGATGTGGAAAGCTGGTGGGCAATGTTTTGCAGTACATGTGGAGAAGGTAGAGGAGGCAATAATCATGAGTGAACCCACGTCTCTCCCTTCCAAAAGAGTATTTGACCATCACATTCCGCTTAAGAATGAAACGCAGCCCATAAATGTCCACCCTTATAGATACGCACACTTTCAGAAGGAAGAAATCGAAAGGCAAGTCAGCGAGATATTGAAACAAGGATTAATTCATCCAAGTTGCAGCCCATTTTCGTCGCCGGTGCTGCTTGTAAAGAAGAAGGACGGTTTCTGGAGATTTTGTACCGATTATAGATCATTGAACGCGGCAACGATTAAGGACCGATATCCCATACCCACTATTGAATATATGTTAGACGAGTTAGGGGGCTTGAAGTATTTCTCGAAACTGGACCTTCGAGCAGGCTATCACCAAATTCGACTAGCTGAGGAGGATATCCACAAAACAGTCTTTCACACTCACCATGGGCACTTTGAATATTTAATTATGCCCTTCGGACTTTGCAACGCGCCGACTACTTTTCAGGGAGTGATGAACACTATATTTCAAGAGCACCTCCGAAAGTTTGTGTTGATTTTCTTTGACGACATACTTATCTACTCGACGAATTGGGAGGACCATTTGAGTCACTTGCAGCAGGTATTAACTATACTTAACTCTCATCAGTTTCATATCAAGATGTCCAAATGTGCTTTTGGGAAAGAATCGGTAGAGTACCTCGGGCACATCATATCATCTCAAGGTGTACAGGTAGACCAATCGAAAATTGATGCTATGCGAAGTTAGCCTAAACCGAAGTCCCTTACGGGAGTTGCATGGATTTTTGGGGCTAACCGGGTATTATCGGAAGTTTGTGAAGGATTACGGAACTATTGCAAGACCCTTGACGAATATGACAAAAAAGGAAAGCTTCAAGTGGACAACAGAAAGCGAGCTAGCTTTCGAACAGCTCAAGGCGGTGATGACCAGGACACCCATCTTGGCTTTGCCACAATTTGATAAACTGTTTGAAGTGCATACAAATGCAAGTGACTTTGGGATAGGGGCAGTCCTGACTCAAGAAGGTCGACCCTTGGCCTATTTGAGTAAAGCATTAGGCGTCAAAAAGCTGGAATGGTCCATCTACATAAAGGAAATGATGGCGATTGTTGAGGCTGTGCGACTTTGGAGGCCATACTTGTTGGGACGGCGATTTCTAATTGTTACGGACCAGCAGCCCCTTAAACACATGATAGAGCAACGGATAATTACCCCCGAACAACAAAAATTTGTAGCTAAGCTTATGGGCTTTGATTTCGAGATTATTTATAGGCCTGGCTGGCAAAATGTCGTGGCAGATGTGTTATCGCGACGTGAGGATGTAACTGAGTTATTAGCTATCACGGGCCCAGTATGGGAAATTTGGGCTAACATTAGACGGGCATCAGAAATTGATGATGAAGTGAGGAAGACTCGCCAACTGCTAGATGAAGAGGTAGACGCGGCTGTGGATTACGAGTGGAGGGACAAGCTGCTGTTCTTCAAAGGCAGAGTATGGGTCCCTAAAGCAGGTAATATACGACAACAAATAATTGACCATTTCCAGGGGTCGCCCGTCGGGGGATATTCAGGCATTTACAGGATGTGGGCTCGGATATCATCCACATTCTTTTGGCCCGGACTTAAGATAGATGTGAAGGGGTATGTGTCTTGTTGTGATACGTGCCAGATGGTGAAGAGTGACTCGAGAAAACCCGCAGGACTGTTGCAACCATTACCCATTCCGGAACATATTTGGGAAGACATCACCATGGACTTCATAGAGGGTCTTCCCTTATCTAACGGGTATAACACATTTCTTGTGGTAGTTGATCGCTTATCTAAGTACACCCATTTCATCCCGCTGGTACATCCATACACTGCAAGGACAGTTGCCAGATTATTCGTGGAATATATTAACCGTTTGCATGGCTTACCCCGGTCAATAGTGACAGACCAAGATCGAATTTTTATCAGTCACTTTTGGAGAGAATTTTTTAAGATGCAAGGGACACGCTTGGCCATGAGTTCGGCTTACCACCCTCAAACCGATGGACAATCAGAGGTCACTAATCGTATACTTGACCAATATCTGAGGTGCTTTGTTCATCAAAATCCAAAATGCTGGGAGGAGTACATCCCATGGGCAGAATATTGGTATAATACCACTTACCATGCTTCTACCAAACGTTCCCCTTTTGAGATTGTTTACGGTCGTTTACCTCCACACCTTGTAAGCTATCCCATAGGGGATTCTCCAAATGCAGAAGTCGACAAAGAGTTGTACGAAAGAGACATGATGCTGCGAGAAATGAAAGAAATTTTGGCAACTTCGATTAATCGTATGAAGGGGCACCATGATAAAGGACGAAGGGATGATCAATTCCAGTTGGGCGATTGGGTCTATTTGAAGCTTCGACCTTACCGCCAGCAAACCATCTCACAAAAGGCGCTATATAAGCTGGGCGCCATATTTTATGGGCCGTTCCAAGTGATTGAGAAGATAGGCGAAGTGGCGTACAGGCTTTTACTCCCCGAGGAGGCGCAGATTCATCCTGTTGTTCATATCTCTCAATTGAAGCGTCGATTGGGTGGTGGTGACGTAGTTATAGGACGGCTTCCTGCTGTTAATTTACAAGGGAATGTGGTCCTGCGACCAAATAATGCATTGGAGTATAGGAGGATCAAAAGGAGTGGGCGATTTAGATGAGAAGTATTAATAGAATGGGAGACATTGCAGCCAGAGGATGCAACCTGGGAAGATTTGATGATGATGCGCGAGCGTTTTCCAGAGTTTCACCTTGAGGACAAGGTTACTCTCGAAGGGGATGAGAATGATGAGAATGAGGCCCATGGACTCAAGAATGCATACAACCGGGCTAGACGTACAAAGATGAAAGAGAAATGTCGACAAGCTGGACGGCAAGAAGGAGA
>JAPKLY010000106.1:0-64587 GCA_026898435.1 Prunella vulgaris
AGCTTTAGAGTTGGAATCTTTAGCTCTTTCTTATCAATTTCTTTATCTCAGATGTGATGTTTATTGGATAAAAGATTAATGGGCTCTTTGAGGTCCAAAAGTATGGGGATATATTGGGAATCAATAAGCATATTCTTGAAACCAAATGAATTACTAGTGCATAGTATATTTAAAGTAATTTTTTTAAAGCCATATCTTCTTGAAGAATGGGAATATAAAGACATCATGTTCCCCTTTAGTTGGGATTATTCGTTTAGATTTTACACCTGCCCACTTATTAACCATAATTAATGTTTTGATTTTTTTATCACTAAATTATCAGATGTAGTGGGCTACTTTGTCTTCCCTTTTCTGTGTGATATAGTTGAGGCTCTGCATGTTTGCTCAAGTTAATATGATAGTTGTGCATTAATTACACTGCACAAATGATGCTCATGAGTCCGACTCAAAATTTTATGTGTTTTTCTTTCCATTAATTAGAATACATTGAATTTTGTTTTATTGTATCTCCAAATTAGTGAGGATTTTTAACATGTTTCAAATGGAAACTTCTCACCTCAGAACCTGACCATGACCATGCCAAGGCTTCTTAATTTTTTTAAAGCCATATCATCTTTAAGAGTGGAATATAAAGACATCATGTTCCCCTTTAGTTGGGGTTATTCGTTTAGATTTTACACCTTCCCACTTATTAACCATAACTAATGTTTTGATTTTATCACTAAATTATCAGATGTAGCGGGCTACTTTGTCTTCGCTTTTCTGTGTGATAGTTGAGGCTCTGCATGTTTGCTCAAGTTAATTTGAATTTCCAATGATTTCTAATTAAGTAATTTTTATGTCAAAAAATTTTACACGTGTTGCACCGGTGTGCATTTTTTAAATTAGTATTTTGTTAGCAAGAGTTGTTTGTTTCAATTAAAAATTTTTTGTTGGTTTACAAAAAAGTGATAGTTGTGCATTAATTACACTGCACAAATGATGCTCATGAGACCGACTCAAAATTTTATGTGTTTTTCTTTCCATTAATTAGAATACATTGAATTATGTTTTATTGTATTTCCAAATTAGTGAGGATTTTTAACATGTTTCAAATGGATACTTCTCACTTCAGAACCTGACCATGACCATGCGAAAAGAGCCAGGGCTTCTCCGAGAAACATGGGTGTGGTTTCTCCATCATATGATCCTGGACAGCCGTCCAATGAACAGACACCCACCAACCAGCCTGTGCAACAGTGGAAGACTGTTGTTTTCGCTCGGGAATTAAGCTTGCAAATACCCGCGCATGCCATCATCCTGCCTTATAGCGACGAGAGGTGGGTTGCATTCAAAGTTGCAGTCTGACAAAGAAGTAACAGCATAAATAACTGTTAGAAGCAATCTGTTACTTTGTACCATGGATTTTAACTTGGCTTTTAAATTATCTAACTACAGTGTTTTGGTGTAATTATACTATGGTGGATTATGTTCTATGCTTTGTATAATCTGTGTGATATTATCTCAAAATTTGATAAATGTTAACTGGGGCAGTTACAGATAGGGGTATTTTTTTAGGTTTATTTCAAAGAGGAGCAAGTGTGCAATAGGGGTGCAATTTTTATAATTTTTGCACACTTGCTCCTCCTTGCAATTTAAAGGGAAAATGTTCTCATCTTTGTTTTTCCCTCGGGCAGTTACAAAGAGGTATTTTTTTAGATTTATTACAAAGAGAGGCGAGTGCAATTTTTAGAATATTTGAGTGTGCTTTTAGGTGTGCAATTTTTATAATTTTTGCACATTTGCAATTTAAAGAGAAAGTGTGTTCCTCTTTGTTTTTTCTTCTGGGGCAGTTACAAAGGGAGGTATTTCTTTTAGGTTAATTACAAAGAGGGGCAAGAGTGCAATTTTTAGAATATTTGCACTCATTTTGAGTGTGTTCTTGGATGTGCAATTTTAAAAATTTTGTGCCCATCTTTGCAATATAAATGGAAAATGTGTTTTTCTTTATATTTTTTCCTCTTGTTAAAGGGGTAGTTAAAAAGTGTGGGTTTTTTTTTTTAGATGAGTGGGTCTCTTGTGAACTCAAGTTCACATGAACTCGTATCACTGTTATGTGTAATCACTGTCACTGTTATTTATGTATATTATCACTGTTATAAAAATATACTTGATTTTTTAACAGTGATAGTGTATATGCATAACAGTGATAGTAAATATACATAATAATGATAGTGTATACACATGATAATGATAGTTGATAAACTCGAGTTTACCGTGAACTCGGGTTCATACAAGTTTTTTTCTTTTTAGATTTATTAAAAAGAGGGGCATTGTTATTGAATTACTACATCAATTGTGATTTTGAGTGATCATTTGTAATGCAAAAATTTATGAGAGAACAAATTTGATTTGACATTTTTCTATTTAAAAAAAAAAGAATATTGATTGATAAAGAAGCATCATTAATTGTCAAAATTGGACGGTTGTAAGTAACACTCGGGAGAGATTGGAAGGTGATACCGGTTTCATTTTGAGCATTTAATAGTTACTATTTAATAAGGTTCATTAGTAAAGTTATATGTGATTGAATATAAATCCAATAATAATATTCATGGAAAAATTAAAATAAGAATGTATTACAAAGTGGGGTTTGCTATTGACAAAAAACAATTTAGGATTTACTCTATTTTGAGTTACAACAAAGTGCATAGAGTTTATAAAAGTTACATATCCTAATTTCTGAGAGGAGCTGCACACACAACTAAAAGCTACAATCACAATTTTATCTAATCTCTTAGGGGTACCGAGAAAATGGTGAATACGGAATTCGACGGCGAAGACATTCACGGTTTAATAATAGGAGTTGTCAGGGTGTGGGACGGCGGGGAGTTTTGGTTCCAATGTCAATTTCATTTTAAAATTTATGTCACATCTTTATATAACTATTTCAATTTAAAATAAGTTTGATTCACAACTCATCTCACTGGACAAAATAAATTTTGCTTATTTTAATTAAATTTAGTGTTAATTTTCTTTGATAAAATTCAATTTCAATCTCAAATTAATAGTGTAAAATCATAAAATACTGACATTAAATTCAAGTGATTAAAAAAAAAAGAGAGATATATAGTGTGAAATTTACTCTTTAGTAAGATTAATACTTTTATCAAAACATTTAATACCCTTTAACTAATATTTCCTTCATCCCGTGTGAATTTGTACCCTACAAATTTTTTAAGAAAAATTTGTTTTATATAAAAAATTGTGGCATACGAGTAAATATGTATATAATTTTGTGAGTGTACACAATATCAATGCTTTTTTTAGTAATGTGTAAATTTATATGGGACGTCTAAATAAAAAAAATGTGTAAATTACTATGGCACAGAAGAAATGCCACTGAATAAAAATAACTAATATCAATCAAGATTAATACTTTCTAATGAAAATAATTAATACTCCTTAATAAAATAACATGTGCTCTCAAAACAAATTTCACTGTAAAACTTCTTCCCACAAACAGCACTGCTTAAAAGAAACATGGTGTCAAAAGATATATTGCAGTACTTTCATTTCTAAAATATATTAAAAGTGTATTACATTCTTGATTAATTGCATATTGACCACTTCAATAAACTCATTCTAGTCTACAAAATCAGGCCATCAAACACCAAAAGAAACATCAGGTTGGGAAATTCACATCACTAGACCTGCACTATTACTAAGAGCTTTCTTTGCAACCTTGAACTTTTTCCCAAGAGATTTCTCACCACTCACTACATACTTGCTGATGAAAAACTCAATCCCTCTCCTGAGAGATTCGTACTCGTCAGTTAGAGCAACACGGGTAAATATATTCCAAACGAGCTTATCCGAAAGCTCGAGTATGGCCACGAAAAGCATCCGGAAATGCATAATTCTTTTCGGTGTTAGATGTCTGGGATCACTGAAATCAACTGCCTTCAAAACTGCTAGTGAAAGAGTAAAAGATGCAACCATCTCTGCGATAAATTTCGATAAATGCATTGATCTGATTAATGACATTGACTCCAGTTCCTTGAAATGATCCCACAGACAGTACTGAAACATATGAGGATAAAGTTAGAAGAAGAGTTTGCAGCCAAAGTGAATAATTTGAGCGTATGAAATTAGTGCGATATTATTGCATAAACTAGCACACATTCAGCTGTTGCCTTGCTCCTTCATAGAAAGTTTCTAAATAGTATGTGAGACTCTCTCCTAAGCTGCAGAACTGATGTGATCCTTGTTTTATGTTTTAAAAGCCAAGCCTGGGATTTTGAAATCCGCTTTTAAAAAACACTCCACCACAGCACTAATAAACCTATTATAACATTTCCAGTACAATCAATTCTCTCACTCTTTAATATATTTAAATCATGAGTAACATCAGCCAATCGTAACAATCACACCTAACACAATAATATACTAATAAAACATCTATTCACTTCTACATATGGATTTAACAAAGGTTAAATCTCATCCCACTCAAAATCTCAAAACAAACACATATCTTACAATTTATCAGGATTTCACACTCTAAATTTCAAAAACCCGATTATCACTTCACATTACCCAACAGTTTTATCATAAAACTGAAATTCAGCTACTTAGTGCAGGCCCAAACAAACTACATCCTCTGCCCTTGCAATGTATTTGATAAATCTAGCACGATTATACACGTGAGAAAAGGATAATGGCCCACTGATGTACTGTAAGCCTTTGTGTCCTAGAGAGAGTGTTGAGTTGTGTGGATAATTTTTTTTTTTTTAAAAAAGGTGATGGATGACTGACAATGTATTTGAAAAATGTTTTTGAAAAAAGTTCAATATGTGTATTATAGGGTAAAATTTTAGAGTAATTGAAATCCTATACCAAAATCCGGAAAAACAAACGAAGATTTGGATATGAAATAAAAAAGTGGGGTGGAAGTAGTAAATAAACATACCATCTCTAAGTACTCTAAACATTACTAGCTGAGGTTCCAAGGGAATTCAAATGAATGATAGGTTCTTATACATCACACCAAATAACTACCAGTTAAAGCTACAATCTTATAAATCCCAGCACAAAATAGAATCAAGTGTTTTACACAGGAACTATAAGAACCAAGAGTTGAAACTTCACCTGCAAAGTGAACTTGTGGTTTTTTTCGTGGCTGCATAATTTAGATGCAAGAACACAGTAGTACTTGTTAAATACTTTCTCCTGCAGACAACACTCCACAAGTACCCGCATGATCTCTCGATCCTAACATGTGCAAAAGACAAGTCAGGTTAGTAATACTTAAACGTGAATGATAAGAATGAGAAGAGACAGTTGGCATTGGTTTCATTAAAATTAATTGTTAAAATTTTCATTAGAAAAAGATTTTCCTGTTAAAATATAAAGAAGATATAGGATTTCTGACAGCAGAAATAGAGATTGGATAAATATAGGAAAATATAGCAATATAGAGAAAAAACGATTATAAAGATTAGTGAAAATAATGTTCTAGTCATGCCAACGTTATTCCTATTTTGATATTAGTCCTGTTAAGTTTGATGAATTGAAATAAGTCTAGTAACTTTCAGTTTTTGACATTTTACTCCAATAATCGGCTGTATAAGGTGAAACATATGGGCTGTAAAAGGTGAAACATATGGTTGACACTGACGTTGTAGAGTCTGATTTCTCCATGTGACAGGGTAGGTCAATTGGATGTTTAATCTCTTATACCCAGCTATCGGATCAAAATGTCGAAAAAGTGAAGCTTACAGGACTATTTTGAATTTCTGGAAGTCAACGAGTAAAATCGAAATATGGGTAACTTAACAGGACTAAAATACTATTTACCCTAAAGATTATATTCATGATGTGGCATTGCCACATACATGGTATGATATTGTTCCCGGTACCTGTTTGCCAGGCAAGTCAAGTCTGAGAAGTTTCTCGAAGGTATCAATATAGTCCTCTCCACTCATAATCACACAAAAAATTGCCCTTCTTGAGTCGGTGTTCATCCTCTGTGATGCTGCAAGCTGCAGCATCTTTTTGGTTTCAGTGATCTCCTTATCAATGGTGCCTGCAACCTCTTCAACATTTTCGGTATTTGACGCAATGTCACCAGACAACCACCACTGACCTTTCTTGTTAGGATCAACAAGCTTCTCCCATTTCAACTCTCTAATTAATATATCATCCACCCTTAACTGCATTAAGAAGTGAAATAAATCCAACGGCAGCAATTGAGAAATAGAAACAGATATACAATATAGAAAGAAAAAGGGTACAACTTTTCAATTTTCTTCTATATAAGGCACCTAAACAAAGTAAAAGAAACACCACTGAGAAAATCAAAAAAATTATGAAGTAGTTATTACCTATTACATGATTGTTAACATTTCTAGAACAGTTAAAATCCTAGGTCCAACAATCGGAACGTAACAAAAACAAATTTCTTCCAAAAAAGATTTCCAGTGAACATTTATTATGCAAAACTACATACTTTATCTGAAGATTTATCAGTCTGAACTATGATGACATATCGATGTAGCAGGCCAGCTCAAAGTAGGGAAAAATGATAGAACTAATCAGCATCTGGAGAAAGATACCGAAGCAGCTGATAGCTGAAAAATTAGTGAAGGCATTTAAACATGTAAACATGCATACTTTGCTCACAGCAAACTATGGTAGGAAAGAGGGTGGGTCAATTTAATTTAAAAATGTGAAAAGCATATGTAATCTAATGAATCGCGACATCGAGAATGATGATAATACAAACAGTGATATAGGCAAGTAAAAAAACCTTCTGTAGCCACTTCTTTATCCGAGTGTGCTGCACAGTATCTTCCTTGGATCTTTTTCTGTTGTTCTTTATATCGCATATGGTATCAATCATAAACTCCATCTGGAAAAAGGGTGTTAGTCAATGTAATTTACTTCAATTTCTCCAATAAGAAAATCACCCTTATAATTTAAAATGGGCGTACTCTTTTATTGCTTATATTTGATTCAGTATTTTCATACGAGGCCTTCAATTCAGCTACCCTACTCTGTACACTAAGAATGAAATTTTTCATTCCAACAGGATCATCCCCTCGCAATTTCATCCCACAACCTGCAAGAAGCAACTTCCAGAAAAGCATATGAAAACCTAAACAAACTCCAGTTACAAAGGAAAGATAGCTGGAAACAGAAAAACTACTGCATATATTGTGCAAATATAGTATTTGAAGCACTTGCCACTTGATATTTAAAAGAACAAAATATTTCCAAGGTGAAGGCATAAGACACTGAAGACTTTCTGCTTCTAATCTTGAGCTAATTATAGTAAGGATTCATGGAATGTCCTGGAAGGTAAGACTGAACTGTTCTTCATCCTATATATTACTTGTAAACTAAAATTACAAGAATTGAAGTCACAGAAAAATGTGTACCAAAAGCATAAATCAATCTTAGAACATAATCCCAACTGTTCTAAATCTCATTGATAAAAACTTTTTCTGCAAATACCACCAGTGGTGAAGGTTAAAGGTGTATTTTACCTATACTTATTTGGGAAAGTGCAAAAATGGTGAAATTTGGGGAGGTGTAAATAGATAATTAACCTAATACTAGTACCAACACTAGGTAATTAACTTCTTTCTCAGCTTTTTTCTTTCAGAAGTAGGTCAAATGCTCACCATTGCTGGTAATCAACGATGGGGGATTAAAGTTATAACACATTAACAAAAAGAGTGAAATTGAAAAGAAATAGTGGAGAGACTATTTTCAGTCTGATAAATAGTACTTACACTGTAACACTGTCAAGACTGTTGAAACATCAACCTCCGTTAACCGCTTGCCCAGCATTATCAGGAAATCATATATCAAGTCACTGGGAATTGTTAAAATGAGAAGTAATCAGAGGGCCAAATTACGCACACAAAAGAAGAGCCTTTGTAAACAACAGAAACAATGGACTTTCAAATGTATTGTTATTAAACATGCATAATTATTGACTCAGGCAAACGTTAGTTTTTGCACCAGTATTGATAAGTTAATCCATCAAAGCACATTTAACTATACCGCAGCTACGATTTTTAAGATACTGGAAATAAAGACAATTGCCAGCATTGATTATTTGGAAAAAAAGAAGATCAAACATTATGACAATAAATCACAGGAAATGATTGTTGGAATGAAGAGATTGCTATTGCTTAAACATGATATCAACATGAATCATGCCAAGTTCATATTTAATTATTTATAACAAAATAGATTTTGGATTATACTGAAACTTGGAAGTCACATGAAGGGCTAGGGCCAGGGTGAGAATTAAGTGTGATAACAGTCATTCAAGTATGTAGACACCACAAGAGGAACAGGTAAGGGAAAAAAAGAAAGTTGTCTAAAGATTTCAAAATATAGTATTCTAGCGTAACAGACTCAAATGTCTACTAAACAACAGTTGACACACTTGCCAACTTACTCGAGTCTATTTCAACACTAAGATGTAAAAGTCCTATTCCACCTACCCGAGTTTGAAGTACAAACAAAAACAAAACAAAACAAAAAAGCAAAGAGAAGCCGGTATGAGGTCACAATTTTGAAGAAATAAGATAGGCCACTCTAGCAGCTAGAATAAAATCATAACATGCTTCTGAAGATACAGAATGTAACTTTTCAGGGTTTTCAGTTTACCTCGAACAAACTCCAAAAACATATAAATAGGACAATAGAAGAGTCAAATTCCTCAACGAAAGATTGTCTTCTTTCAAATACTCTTCCTGAAAATAGAACACAGTAACAACCCCTGGTCAAACCAAGAGGAAACAAGTACCTAAAAATATATTATTTTAAAATATACTTATACAAGGTAAATTCTGGTAATTGGTGTATATCACGTATAAGATAAGAGTAGGACTTGTTTAAAAAGTGAAGCACCTCAAAAGATGTTGCAAGGCGAGCAAGAAGTTTGGCACCAAAGTCTATTCCAATCGAACAAGACATACCAGCAACAAATGCTGCAAAGACCGCGGCGTACCTTCATATAGAAATCCAGAGTGATGTTTGATATCAACAAATTGCAGAGAGAAATGTCAACATTATTTTAATAGCAGATAACAAGTACATTTCTTAGTAAATTTCACAACTTTCATTAAAACAAATTCGTACACATAACTGCACAATCTTTCTTCACCGTATGTACAAAAACATTTAATGGAAATAGAACTTGGCAAAAGAAGAACTCCTGTAAGCCTTTACAACAATTACGATGTTCATTCCAGTAGTGGTGTGGCCATCCAGGAACTATCAATATATACAAAGATGCTGAAACATTCTAATAATTTTGAATAGTTTAGTGAAGTCCACAAGGATTTACTTGGCCAGCGATTTTATTCCAGTAATTACAGAATAAGATTATGATTGTACATAAAGCATCACATATCAGAGCCAAAAAGAAAAAAATCAACTGTTCTTGTTTAACTGGGAACAAAAAAAAAAGAATAGGACTTTTAAGGAAATATAAGAACATTCTTAACTGTTCATTGCCACGTGGACCACCAGAACATGATGCAACAACCTCTTCAGTCAAAATTTGGGAACCAACTGCGCGACCAACTGACTGCAAACAGTACAAATTATGATACTTTTCTCCAAAATTTAACTGAATACATGAATGAGAGATGGAAATGTATATGAAAATTAGTTGCTTACATGATATAGTGCAGATATTTCCCCAGTGATTGACTCCACATTTGTTTCAGAGAGCCTATTTAGAAGTCCTGAAGAAATTTGAATTAAGCCTCATACAGCACATTATAATCAAGAGAGGATCCTGAAACATTATGGAATATACATGAAAACACATACCTCGCACTCTTTTACGTACTTGAGCATGTTCTGCAGATTCATTTCCACCACGAGATCTCAGATGAGGAGCAACATATTTCCCTGGCACGTTAGTCTCTGAAGGTCCAGATGCCTCAATATCACCAGAATTCTCTGTTTCAACATGCTCCTCAATTTTTGTTTTTCTTCTTTTATCGTTAGATGGGGTTACCTCCACCACATCCTCCTTTTCATCCTCATCAAGACTAGCTAGTGAATCAGTTTCTTCTTCAACACCTTCATCAAATGAAATTTCATCATCCTCATCAAGACCAGCTAGTGAATCGGATTTTTCTTCACCCCCTTCGTCAGATGAAATTTCCTCATCCTCATCAAGACTAGCTACTGAATCAGATTCTTCTTCTTCCCCTTCATCAGATAAAATCTCCTCCTCTGAGCCATCATTCATCATTTTACTTTTAGTAGAACGAGCACTCTTATGAACTTTTCCAAGATCCCCATCATTATCAAGAACAGATGCTATTCCATCAAACAGCATGTCCAAATCATCATTAGCTGCATTCAACCTCCCATTCTTCAACTTGAGTTTCTTTGCAAGTCTCCTCTCCATCCTTAGATCCTCCTCCGCTGACGCCACTCCTCCTCCCTTCATATCCATCTCTAGTAACTCAAAGAATTTGCCTTTCTTTGGAGGAGGACTTGAACCCTTCTTCCGTTTCAATCCCTTTTTAACTTCTGATTTTCTTAAGCAACTAGGTTGTTCAGTTGCTCCGTTAGTTATCGAATCCCTCACTTTAGTTTTCAATTTCTCCTTCGCCTGAGGTTGCTCAGCTCTATCACTAGCTTCGCTATTCTTCACTAGCTTCTTACCATCCTTAGACTTCAAATCCAATAAATTAAATTAAATTTATATGTGAGTAAATTTTGAAAAACTTACAATATCATAATCAAAATGAAATTTTGGAAAAATGTAGAGTACAATAAATGCAATAATAACGCAAATTACTTGATGCTGAACCCAAGAATCAAACTTCTTCTGATTTTTTGCCAAGCGGGCTTCTTTCCTGCGTTCTCTCCGAGATTTATCACTGGTGGGTTTTACTTCTGTAATTAAAACACAGGCACACTGTTATCGAAAACCACTCATGCCAGGGGTACCGGATAAACAAGCAATCATGAGGAAAATCTTACCCATGTTACGTTTTCTTATACAAAATAGTTTAGTCTATGTTTGCTGAATCGCGTAACAGAGGTGAAAAGAAGACGAACTATAGACAGGGATGTAAAGTAGACTAGAGTGGAGCTCCAATGCAATACGTGAAGCTATGTTGCTCGGACTCGCCAGTGCCGGTGTCCGTCGGGGGCGACACGGAATTTGTACCGGATTCTTCACGTCTCCAGCGGACTCGACAGTTTTTTGTCGATTTTGATGATTTTGCAGGCCCTCGATTGATGGAGGGATAACAGGAATTGAACAGTAAAGATGAAGAAAGAGGAAGTTTGAGAATTGAGAGAAATTTATCAGAGATATGAAGGCCGAAGCGTGACAGCTGCTCCTCCGAAGTGTGTTTGTAATTAGGGTTATTTAGACAAATAATGATTTTGGGTTTTATTTTATTTTAATTAGAAAAAATAGGCATTAAAAAAATATCATATTTAATTTAAAATATTTTAATAAATATATAATTATTTTTTACACATAAATATACTTTTTATTTGCATACAATCAATTTGTAAATGGGATTATTTTTTTTAACCATTTTATAATTTTTCTTAAAAAAAATATTACTCCCAATTACTTTCGCATTTTTTTTAACGTCTCAATATTGTGTTATCATCTTAAAAAATAAATAATTTATATTCACAAAAGTTAAAAATATTACTTTTCTTCCATTGTTTCGTGCTAAATCTTATTTCTTAATAGTTTAAGTCAATTTTTAAATGCATTGTGTAATTTAAGTCAAATGCATTGTGTAATTTAAGTCAATTTTAAAAAAATTATACTTATTTTTTCTTAATAACAAGTGTAACTTTTAAAAAATTCACCTGAATTGCACGATGCACTTAATGCATATTGTGTTTTCCAATCATGTGTTATATTTTTCAGCGTAATTGGCTCACGCGACACGTGAGTAAAACGACGTCGTTTATGTCATTTTCTGCGATTTGGGGCTAATTTTGTTAGATTTGAATTATTACGGGACTAAATTGAAATATTATATAGTTATGAGATCAAATTGAAAAAAATGAAAAAGTTATGAGACCATTTTGATATTAATCCCTACAATAGTACATATATACATTAGTGATATTCGAAGAAATGGTGGGTTTCACATGGAAATAGTTCTCAATAAATTTATCATAAAATTAATTTAAATTATCAAATATTTATTCACGTGTATTAAAAATTGTGGTTAAGTATTTATTACTTTAAAACAATTCTATGGTAAATATATTACCAACTATGTTTACATAAAACTTTAATTCGATGAAAAAATTTCACATGAACCCGATATGACTATAGGTTTATTATACTTTCAACTTTATATCATATTTTCATCAAACTTGTAATGCAATTCAGAGAGAGGATCTAGGAAATGGAGAATTTAGTGGCTAATGCTAGAAGAAAATCGCTCTCAATCCCAGGTGAAAAACTCTGAATAATCACGTATTTCAAATTCACTTCATATTTCTTCTTCAGCTCCTTCTCTATCTCATTTATGTCTATCTCTGCCCTACTCACCACAATCTGCATAATCTCCCTTCTTCTTTCCTCCTTCATGCATACATACATAACCTATATATACACAAAGAGAGTAAGAACAAGTTATCTTCACCGATTTAAAGTCATGATACTTATTAGATGGAGCTCTTACTAGAGGCGAGTCTAGCGAGATTAAACTTGATGATACTTATTAGGTGGAGCTCTTATGAGAGGCGAGTCTAACGAGATTAAACTCGATTTGAGCATTTGTCGAACCGAGCTCATTCAAGAGAGTAAACGAGTTGTAAATAGAGCTCAGCCTAGCAAACCTAACGGAGTTACAAGAAGAAAAAAACCCTAATGTGTCAAGTCTAACGAGTCGGGCTCAAGCATAATTGTGAGTAAATTGAGTATTTCACGAATTCGTGCTCAACTTGACTATCAATGTAAATGAGTCGCGTTGGAGCGTAGCTAAAAAAGCAATTTATAATACACACTTTCAAGTCCATTCTCAATCATATTTACAAAATGGTCAGTTACAAAGAGGGATAATTTTTAAGTTTACTACAAAGACGGACAAGTGTGCAATTTTTATAATATTTGCTCACTCATTTTAAATGTGGATTTTTTTATAATTTTTACAAACTAATCTCTCTTTGCAATTTAAAAAAAAAAAGTGTACCCACTTTATATTTTTCCCTTTAGAAAACAAAATAGAATAAGAAAATGTTCACCTTAGCAAAATATCTTGGAGGATTGCATATGCATTTTGCAACAACTCTAACTGCACCTTCAATTCCTCCAAACATGCACTCTTGATTCTTTAAAAACTGAAACAGACGAATTAAAGTAAATTCCAAAATAATAATGCACAATACTTAATCACTAATTAAGTATTAATTATAGCCATTACATTTGTGTAACTATGACCATATATATGTTTGTAGGTAGAAAAGGTCAGTTTGAGCTGAGCAATGCTCCTTTTACTAAACATCTCCACAATAACAGCCTCATCCACTCCTCCTCCTCTCTTCCCCTCCCCTGTTTCAAACAGCCACTTCGCATCGCATTTCGCGATGTGCAGGCTAACATCTGCGTCGTGCGCCTTGTGCGACGCAGATATCGCCATCAACATCTATCATCATTTATTTGAATCTAATCAGCAATTTTTTTCATAACAACATAAACAATACTATAATATTCTATTAGTTTGTCTTACGTAAAACAATTTACAGTAAAACAACTAATACTTTATGGCAAAACAACTGATACTATTTAAAATTTCGTTTTTTATCTTTCCCGGATTGACTACTTGCCTTTTGGAATGGATGCGGAGGCTCAACGCTGGCGATATCCAAGTCCAAATGAGTCCTATATTTTGCATGATAAGCGCGTTGTATGAGAAGAATGTGGCTCGATTTTTGACACGTGTATATTTCGACTAGGGCATTGTAATCGACCGCGCCGTTACGATGAAGAGCCTCTCGTGCAACATCCGCGTCTCGCTCGAACGGATTAACAAGAATCAAATTTAGCACACGAGAATCAATAAGTTGAACAAGATCCTCCCCATAAATTTTAAGGTGCGTTTCTCTAACTTTCCTGCACTCAACCTGGCTTAAACCAAGTAGGACTTGAATTACGAGCCTTTCATCACCTGCACAATCATGAATATCCTCACAAATGCTCTCTATGCTTTTCAAAGTAGCCATTTCAATAACATTGATCAGTTGCATGTCAAATGCTGACAAGTGGAATATGGAGAGAGAGAGAGAGAGAGAGAGAGAGAGAGAGAGAGAGAGAAAATGCAAGGAAACTAAAGGTGAATTTACTGAGTAGGATTTTGATCCTGGGGCAGAGGCTTTGCCTCATTATTTAATAATTTAAAATAACCAATAAGCTCAAGTATTAAATTTTGACCTCTTTCTACCTAAAGTTAACCCATCTCTCCTTCTCAATTATCTTTTTTTTTCATTTAACTTTTCAATGTTTGTTTAATAGAGTTAATTATAATAACATAATATTAATTAATTAATCAATTTAAATGAGTGAAATTATAAGAACATATTCTTGTGTGTAATTTTAACTGGGGCATTTACATATTGATTAAAAAAGTTATCATATTTACAAAGAAATATTTGTACTATTGTATTTTTTTATGCACAGAAGTACTTTATTTTAATTTTTTTTTTGTATTGAACCAATTTGTAATTAAGATTATTTTTTTGAACCATTTTATAATTTTTTCTTATTAATTATTGGAATAATGTTTGATGTATAAATATATGTAGAAATTGAATAATCACATTGAAAATAAAACTAAGATGGGGAGATTATCATTTTATCGTCATACTCATTTATTCATTTGTAAGATATATAACAATAACTACCCCTTATAACATATTAAAATTCCAATTACTTTTTTTTGCAAGTCGAGCTATGAACAGATTTTGTGTCAGGCCATTGCTTATTTGTCATCTAAGGGCTCATTTGGTTCGTAAGATAAAGTATATATCCGTTAAAATTATGTATGTTTTTGGCGGATAGATACTTTTATCTTACGAACCAAACATACCCTAAAAAAATTAATTACATAGGTAAAATGTAATCAACTTACATGAGTATATTTGTCCGCAAGTTCAAATTGAAAAAAAAAAAGAAAAAAAGAAAAAAAAAAGACAGAGTTTCTTTTCTTTATAACAAGATTCAAAATTATATATTAGAGATGTCAATTTATAAAAACATCATGATTTTATTTGCAATAAAGTCATTACATTATAAATTTTAAGTTTATCCCCAACTCAAACCTCAAAAAATTTATAAGTGGCAAGATTCTTGTTAGCCATTCCAACCCACCTTGTATTTTTTTTTTTTTTATCGGTAAATGTAAATGGTTAGTAGTTAGTACATCAAGTCTCCATACATTCATATTTCAAAGTCCATCTTATATCTATCTCCTATTTGTTTTCAAAGGGAATCGAAGACAGATCACTCACTCAAGTATTCCAACACACCTTCTATTTATATTATGGCTCTACCCTTGATTTGATTTTTCTGAAAGGATGATCAGCGGTGAGGGATGAATCAAGAGAAAAAGTGAAAAAAATTAAAGTATAGTAGAAAATGATGTGTAACATTAATTTATGTCTGTGCAAAAGTGTCAAAGTGCTCGGATTAATTTGTAGTTTAGTGCTAGTTTCTTGGCTTTCCAAGTAGACAATGACTCCTTCTGTCAACTTTCTAATTTTTTCTCACAAGAATACAAATCATTTTATAGTTCCCTATCTCTCTCCAAACTTTGCACATCCGACAAAATATGATGATGGGGAATTTGTCAAAATTTTGATTTTGATTTTTTTTATCTATTATTTAGTATGAGCATTATTGTTCAATTGAGCATTATTATTTGACCAGTGGTGTCAAGAAATGATATTTTGGATATTTAATTGGGTAAATCTCATGCACCAAGTGTAACGAGTGATTCAAGTATATTTTTGAAAAATTACACTATTTATTATTGAAAAGTCACATGCATTGTTAATGAAGTTACATCATTAAAAATACAATAGTAATAACATGTGTATTTTTTCAGTATTATTTTATGTAACTTTTTAAAAATGCTCTTGAGTTGTACGGTGCACCTGATGCATTCAAGAGTAAGTGAATTTAACTTCAATTTATAAAAGTGAATATGACATCTCATATTCATGGTATTAAATTATATTATATTAGTGAATTTGAGAAATCTAATATTTATGTTATGTTAGTTTATGTGTATTTCATGCAATTGAATTAAGTATATTTCAAATGTTAATATTTTTAGAATTTAATATTTAAATAATATATTCTTAATTTTTATTGTCTTAAATACAATAAAGAATCTTGACTTATTTAATCGTAGTCTAATAGAAATTATACATAGAATTATGTATACAATTCAAAAAAAAAAATCTCACATCGATTTTGCAATTAAATTACACAAAAACTCGTATGCAATATTGTACAAAACCCGCCCCGTGCAATTAACCCATTTTACAAACGGATCTAATATAAATATTGAAAAACCACCTATTATCTTTCAGTTTTTCATCGGTTTTCAAGAACTTCCCCAGTTTGCGCAATCTTTCCTTCTCTTACACGAAACTTTCTGCTCATCTTTCTCATACGAAACTTCCTTGGTTTGCGATTTTCCATCTCATTACATCTTTCTCATACGAAACTTCCTTAGTTTGTTGATTTTGTTGGATGTTTCTGCATTTGATTTGTTCGTGTGAATATATTTTTGTGAGTGTAGATCAATGTTTTTAAGTGATTTGTATTTTCTTAGGGTTTTTGTCTGTGTTCTGCTCTGTTTGAAATACAGTAACAAAAAAGTCATAATGTAGTATCATAAAATTTTGCATGTAGTAACAAAAAAGTCATGATGTAGTATCATAAAATTATGCATGTATGTAGTAGCATGAAATAAGTAATGTAGTATAATAACATAGTGTAGAGGTAGTGGAATTTGTTTTTTGTATGTAGTAACATAATACACTTCTTATAGTAGTACAATATGTTTCTTGTAATATGACAATCTTATACATGCAGTAGTGTGAAGTAATTAATGTAGTATAATAGTGGAATGTATTTTCTGTATGTAGGATTATAAATGATATCTTGTAGTATACAAAATTTGAACATATAGTAATACATATTATGCATGCAGTATGTAAATATTATGCATGTAGTATCATAATAAGATCAATGTAGTAACACAAGAACGGACTAACACAAAATAATTATAGCATCTTCGTCTCTCTTCGTTGTAATTGAATATTAATGAGTTTTCATGGCGATCACCCAATGTAAGTGAATGTTTAATGCGGCGTTGATTTGATTTTTGTGAAACAAGGGTTTTAGAGTTGTGGGCTTTTAGTATCTCAGATTAATCCGCGAATTTTGGGTTATAACCCGGTTATGAAGTGTGACCCACGAATTTTCAAAAGTTACCTTTTTTAGCTTATATTGCACCGTGCAATATTGCATGGGAGACCTACTCATTAAATTAAAATATAATTATATCCTATTAAAATTCTTTATGTACTTGGTATTTCGATCACATCATAATTGAAAAAGCCATATACTTCAATTTTTATAATTTGGGATAATTAAAAAAAGAGGGAATTAAATGTATTTAATTAGAAACTTATTCTACCAACAAACTAATTAAATTTAAAATTTGTTGCATGTTGATAACTACAACAATTATTCATATTCAATAGAAACAATTAACTACTATTACACATTTAAATTTGCACAACTCTTTATATAACCACACTCCAAAATTACTTTCAGAGAGCTGTTTGTACACAAAATGATATATATATATAACTGCACTCCAAAATCTTCTTTGAAGAGCAGCTAACAACTGCATTCCAAATAAGTCTTTGGACCGCATTCTAAATAGATTTTGGACTGTGGTTATAAACCACAATTTAATCCCAATAAATATATAATACAATTCAGCCCTAATTTATTTCAGTATGCGTACGTCTTCTTCCTCTCCATTCCCCCATCAACAATTCTTCAATAGCCCGTCCCTTCTTTTGTCTGCCTCCCTCTGAAACCACAACCACCCACCGCTGCTCTTCCTGTCACTCGGTCGTCAACCCATCGCCACTGTTCACTCTTCTTTTTTTCTCTCTCATCTATGAACGCCGCTACCACACAATTATATACTAGTTATACATACATATATATATATATATAGAGAGAGAGAGAGAGAGAAGCGCAATGTTCCTTACTCGTGCAAAGATCGCATCAATCATTCCATTATTTATTCATTACAGCAGAAAGAAGACAAAATTTGATGTGGCCTAGCTTCGAGGGTCGGAAAGACGGCATCATTAGCAAATAGCCCATATTTCTACCCTACATTGTATTTTGGAAGAATTATTTGAAATAAAAATGACTTTAAAATTAATAAAATTTGGGTTGGATGTGGATATTTTTCGCTTCATTTTTTAGTTTTTCACCATCCTTTTCAATTCACAACTTTTATATTCCAAAATTAACTCTTCCATTACAAACTAAGATTCACATTTGTAAGTTCGCCCTCATCACCCACCACCTCAACTTCACCTACCACCACCACCACTATATCAACTATCACCATTGTCGCTCTCCCGACACCGATTATTGAAATGGATGACCGGGCTGTCGAGGCTCTCAAAATATAATCCTTATCTCTACTCTTCTAACTAATAGCAATGACAAGCAATGATCGATCCCACAGAGAGCAGAAAATCAATTTGTGAATTTATTATATTAATGAAAGAGTAATAAAAGGGGGGTTTGGTTTGTAACTAATAAACTATCACTAAAATAGAGCAAATAAAAGATAACAAAAGGAAATATAATTAAGATCAAGAAAGAGAAATAATATTTCAATTCTAAGTTCAGTATCCCCACAATTTATATTATCCCAATTAATCCCGTGACAGATTTACTCCAATCTCAAATTTCTTCCCTAGAATAACGAGACACTTAGTTAAACCAAATTAATTCTTAAAATTAGCTAGTTAAGAGACGCTCGTTAACTAACCCTATTTAATCAAACAACCTAATGAAACATTCACTAGATTTAATTTGATAAACACACTCAACCACCAAATTAATAGAAAAACTGGACTGCAAATACGAAATGTTCGCTTCACATAACCCAGATATGTATTATCCCTAGTGAATGGTACACTACTTGTTACTCATGAATATATCCTATAACAACTACGGATTATAGTTTATATTCTAACTGTATAATTAATTGTAAATTAACCTATCAGGCCATTACTAAATTAATTACAAAAATTCCTGAACATATAACCAAGTAATAAAAAAAAATTCAAGATATGAAATAAAAATACATCACGAAAAATTAATTAAAAAATAATATAAAAAGGTTCAACATTCCTAAAATTAGAATATAAAAATTACTAACCACATGAAGTTTAAAGAAAATAAATTAAAAAGCATGAAAAGTTCAAACTCGGATTCAAATAAAAATATGTCGCAGCTGCCTCCCTAATCCAAAGTGGCTAACTGGGCTTCTTTCCTTCTCCCAGACGTAACTTTCTTTATCTTGGAGAAGACGTAACTTTCTTTATCTCAAAGGATCCTTGCTGCCAATATATATCATTCCTTAAATAAAGGAATAGATATGTCTTTTTTTTCTAAATTTGCAAGGGCATTGAGAGTGCATATGGGCCAAATTCTCCACTCACTTTAATTCATCTCAAAATTAATATCTGTAAAGCCCATAAATTATAATAAAATAATTAAGGTAGAATTTATTTCATTAAAATCATATAAGTAGAAAAATACACAATTTCAATATAATTAAGTACAATAAATTGCACTCAAATAGACCAAATATTACACATAATTTCTACTTATCAATGGATAAAGAAAACTGGATTTTGATTTCTCTTTTTTAATTATTTATTATTTTGAATTAGTTTTGAATGATTTTTTGTTGTTACTAAATACTTAGGACTAGAAATCGATTGGAAATCATTTGCATAATATCACCGGACAAAATCGATTGGAAATCATGAATAAATTGCTGGACGTATTCATTCGGTTCTAGTTGTTCAAACAATTTAGTTGAATCAAAATTTTTAATGAATAAATGTAAAATATTACAAAAAAATAGAACAAAGTACAAATGTTATTTTCGAACATTATGTATTTGTTTCACCAACCAGTGTCAAACAAATATATATGAAAAAAAAAGTACGAATTTGGGCAAACAATACCATTAACTTCTCCATTTTTAGCGGTTGTTTCAATTTTCGGTGGTTCAAATATTGACAAAACACAACATTTCTCCCATTAGCATTTAGTATATCATTTTTTTTGTCTAATGTCGAGGAGGCCATCGAGTCCAGTAGTCATCGATCCGCCCACACTAGTGTAGTATTTACAATTCGCTGGGGATAACCGCGAGTTACTATAAGAAAGTAGAAAAGAGCAAAGTCCAGACAAGCGTTAGCAGCCCACTTCTTTCCTTTTCCTTTCGTTCCCACCACTCCAATGTTTTCTTTGTGAGAACCGACCCTCTTCAGCACTGCACAAGCTTCAGCGATACCACCCCTTGAAAGAGCTTGATCAATGAGTCTAGCCCAGGTCTCTCTGACAATGCTGCTGTCAGCATCACCAGAATAGCTTGCAAAGTACAGCATTTCCAGACATATCTCCCAGAGTTCGAATGGAACAACATACTCATTGTATAATTGAGTGATGTTTTTTAAATCCAGTGAGAATTCCTTTGCCTTTTCTCGAACAGCATGAACAAAATTGGCATCACTAGGGTGACCATTGTCAGGTGCTGAGCCATTTGTGGTAGAATCAGATCTGTCAGGAGAAGCTTCCAATCTTGAAGCCATGGACTCCTCTTTAATCTTCATCTGAAATGGAAGAACAGCAAGCTTCCCTTGGTTGAGAGGCAGCCGTCAAAGCGAACGGTAAGCTGTGGATAAAGAGATGGTCGGCCCTTGGACATTGGATGGGAGCCCCCTGAATACCTGATGCTCGTGGGTTCGACTCTCACTTGGATGCTTTCTTGACTGCTGGCTGCGGAGTCCACCTTTGATCGTTAAACATACTGACAGGGCCGGAGGTGAGGCCTACTTCCTTTCTTACTAAGCCAACTTCCATGCTTTCACAAAGGAAAGAGACTAGCAGAATAGGGGGGTTCTAAACCTTGGACATAGCTAAACCTTTGTTCTCGATATTCTATCCGCTAAGGGATGGACTGCCACAGGCTGAAGGCTTTCTTCTATCTATTGTTGGTTCAACCGGTCTGGTGCATACTTTTGTTTCGGGATTGACCTTGGTTTTTCTAAGAATAAGAATGAGATGAAGCTAAAGAAAGCTTAGGTCGAGAAAGTCAACAAGAAAGATGCCTCACGGAACATGCCGGTGATGCATTGACCATGAATTCTGTAACGTTCAACACAGCAAAAACTTGGAGACCGTCAAAGATGCATTGGGTCTCTAAATGTTTCGAATGTTTTTTTTTTGTTTGACTAATCTAAGAATTTTAATTGAACGTTTTTCTTGACAAGTTTAAGAGTTTTGTTCGAATGCAATGTATGTACAAACAGGGGGATTTTGAACCGATTTTTGAGTAATTATACTTTAAAAAGTATTATTATCTTTTAAAATTTAATTTAGAAATGAGAAATGGAGGAAAATTAATAAGGAAAATATCTTGTCCTTTTGGGTTAGTAGTATTCTTGGGCCCAATTTGTTAGTAAGGCTGACCTAAAGAGTATTGAGAAGATTGGTTCATTTTTATGAGATTCCATTGAATTGGCACCACACATAGATATGATAAATTAAATAAGGCCCAACAATAATTATTGGGTAAATGAAGACACCACACAAATATTTTCCCTATTTTTTCTTTAGTGCTCATTTGGTTCGTAAGTAAAAATATCTATCCGCAAAAAATATGCGGATAGATATTTTTATCTTACGAACCAAATGAGCCATTAGTAGTTTATCTCTCGATTTAAATCATCATTCTATGTTCAGGTTATCATCCATAATTTATTTTAAAAATTAAATAATGTTTGAATTCTCTTTATTAGACAGAAGTCATTTGTTTAAAAAAATTCGAACAAAAATTTGGGTTGATTAACTACAAAATTAAGGGGCGATAAATATCCGTGTTCTTATATGAATACATCACTCCCAAATTCCTAACATGTTCTATCATATATGTTCTAACATTTTTGCGAGCCTTAACCTCTTCTATCATATATGTTCTAAGATTTTTAAGTTGAAAGCTTCTAATCATCTCTATTGAGTTGAGAGTCTTTGATTTCTCTCATGTGTCAAGAGTCTTTTTTTTTTTTTTTTTCAATGCATGTTACGGAGTCAA
This sequence comes from Prunella vulgaris, assembly GCA_026898435.1. Lineage (NCBI taxonomy): Eukaryota > Viridiplantae > Streptophyta > Magnoliopsida > Lamiales > Lamiaceae > Prunella > Prunella vulgaris. The sequence continues at coordinate 22,449 of JAPKLY010000106.1, forward strand.
TATTTTTTGTGTTGACAATTTGAAATGTTGATTGCATAGAGATGGAGTTGGAATTTGGGGTCGATAGTTTTGGAAATGAAGATTTATGTGAAAATTATTACTCGAAGAGTCAAATGGACATTTTTCCATTAATGACGTGTATTTATGAATTTCTCTCCCACACGATGCAAATCCACCAGAATTGAAACACTCTCCGCCATCAAATCCAACACCAGAATTGAAGCTCATGTCTCACCCTAATTCTTCTCCTCTAACCACCACCTGCACAAATTCAACGCCCATGCCTACTATGCCGGGAGAAGTCATGGCATCCGATTGAAGCTGTCCAGACCACCTTGACGGACGCACTCCACCACTTAAAATACTTGGATGTTGTTCAAACCAAAAACACATATTAAATGCAGAGCTAAAATAAATCAAAATGGAGTCGAAATTAATTTCAAAACCTAAATGCATACGAGAACTATTTCCCAACCAAAGAAGTGTCATATCTTTCAATGTTGCGATTTTTTTTTCTTTACAAAATCTCGTTTGATACTTTCTTATAGTAGATTGATCAAATTAAAAACAATAGTGTTAATAAAATATGATAATATTTTTAAAGAAAAATAATAAATCACTTTTAAAGAAAGCTGATAAGTCACTTTTTGTTAAAATTTTATCACTTTTTAAAAATGAAATGACACATTTTAAGTTAAAAGTGAATCAAATAGTATTGGTCTCTCATATGAGACGATCTCACACAAATTTGTTATGTTTCAGAATTATTTTCACATTAAAAGTAAAAACCCTCCACAAAGATTTTTATTGTTGCTACAGTAACACTGTAGACATTTGAAAATAAATAAAACTAGAAAATGTGGCCTATATAAAATTTATTTTTTGTTTTTCAATCGGTGCTAGTGAATTGTGGAACATTTATTTTTTTAGAATACAATGATTTACCAGCAACAATATAAAAATAATACTTTGCCCCAGGTGAACTAAGAAACTCCATGAAATATCACTAAAATGAGAACAAATTTCAAAGAAAAAGAAGACTAGAGATAATAACAATTGCTTGAAAAAGTATATGGTCCATGGCCTCATTGTATCTTGCAACAATACAGATGGTTCATTTGGTTCAATGGATAAGATAAATAAATTAATGTAGGATTAGTCAAGATTGTAACCTAGAGAATAGAGATTGTTATTTATGAGTTAAGTAGTATGTTTGGATTGATGGATTGGGATAATTAGTAATGTAAGATAACTTTATTTTGAATGTTTTGGTTGTAGAATTAATAATAAAAAAATTATTTTACAATTTTGCCCGTTATATCATAAATAAAAAATTGAAGTGAATTGTCTGTTAAGCTGATCCTTTTCTCTAATATAAGAAGAGTATTTTAGTAAAGATAAATACAATAGATTATTATCGTACATCTACCAAAAACAATATTATCTACAATTCATAAAATAAATTGAATTTTAGTCTTGAGTTTTTATTAATCTTGGGTCTTTGTCCTTTAAACCAAACACCAAATTAAATAGGATAATTTAGTTTATCTTGGGATATCTACCGAGTCAAATGAAGGTTGAGATAATACTTATATCATCCATAATATGACTGTTGGAGCGCGTTCTTAATGAGCCATTAATAATCTTTGATCATAACTGATGTTGTTGATAGGCGAACTTCCCCAAGATTATAAGAATATTTATCTCAAGGCTAAGAAGGTCGCCAATATGTGTAGAAGCTACGTCATCAGCTTTGACCAAGGTCAACATAGGGAAGCTCGGCCAGATAAGAATGAAGCTCGCCCAAGCTCCTGATGAATCAAGTCCAACGACCAACTACGCCCAGGAGAGAGAAGCTTGTTGGCGAGCTTCCCCACTTGAAGGGAAGCTCGCCCACTCTCATAGAGACCCAGCAAGAGTCCACCACTACATTGCTCTCAAAACAATACAAGACACCGAAGCTCGCCAAGGCCAGGGACGTTAGGCAATGTGTATATAAGAAGCAAATAGATGTGTAGTAGGACAAGCATTGTAAATGTAGCATGAGTAGTGAGCAAAGACAAGTGTCAAGGACACTTGTCAACACCTAAAGCCAAATAGGCTCACAAGATGCCACCACACACATGCAAACCTATAAATATGTCTCACATGTATCTTTCTCTCTTTAAGTTTCATAATACACATTTACTTTCTCACTCTAAGCTCTCTACTTTCTCTCTTTGTATCAATCCTCAAGAACAAATATTTCTTAGATTATTGTTTGGTAGAATCATATGTTATAACAGCCATTTAATTACATCATTACAAGATTATACTAACAGATGTGTCAACTTGTCAAGCTATGATTTGCACCACTTTTGTTTGTACGAGAGCGAGGAAGTATTTTTATTTTTCGCATAATTATCTTATATATTACAGGTGAATTTCTACTTATATACTTATTTTCTCAACAATAATTCAAAATGTGAGACAAAGATTTCTTTAACTTTTCCCTTGTTTTTATTTGTTAGAATAACTTTTAAATTTTAAACTTTCATTTATCGAAACTTGGATAAATAATACATCAAATTGAAGAAAAGAACATTTTCCAATACTTTTTAATATCAAATTGGAAATGTGTGGTCTTAATGGTAGCCCAGGCACTATAAACACACATGATCTTAGCTTTAAAGCACAACAGTGTAGAGGGGATGTGATATACGTTGATGCAGGCTTCAATAATGACTCCTTTTTTGCCACTGTGGGTTATGCTTATAAGGATGGGTTTGGTGCGGTGAGATGGGCGGGATGCTAAAAAATTAGATTCTCAAGTTTGATACTAGGAACGGAATTACATGCAGTTTGGGTGGGTATCAAGAAGATTAAACAAAAGGGAATTTTGAACTGGCTGCTCTTCTCGGATTCCCTTCATACAGTCCAAGAAATACATTAGAAGGAAATGTGCTTCAATCTTGAAGGTACAATACTTACAAAGATATGGAGGACTTTGGAACAGATGCCGGGTGGTCGTATCTGCTTCATTCCTAGAAAACTCAATCACATTGCACATGGGTTGGCGCAAAGGGCGGAGAACACTTCTATTCCTCTCGATTGGGTAAAAGATGATATCCCGGCTTGGGTTAGGAATTAGGTTCCAGTTTTATTAAGAAGCAGTGGGGCTCTTATTTTCAATTCTTTAATAAGAGTAAGAAGGAAATTTATTTTTCTCTCCACCTTTGAATATTTTGGACAATAATTGTTTTAATAGAAGTTATAATATCAACATTGTGCTCTAATTTTAAAAATTGATAGAGCGATATAAGAGAATGATTATAAGATGAGAATAATATAATTAACGCAAATTCTAAGATACACCAATGTGCAATACCATGCACTTGGATTTTAATTGCAATTTTGACATTAATTTGAAATTTTAGAAAATACACATTTTTTTTTGGCAATTGATGTATTAGTGATTTGTTATTCGGGTATTGTTAATTGTTATTGGGGTATAGTAAGTTGTTTTGGGGTATTTGTAAATTATTTTTCAGGTATTACTTAAATTTGAGGGGGTTTTATGCTTTAATTAATATATTTTTTAAGTATTCTTGTTGATTTTCAACACCATCATATAAAAAAAAAAGGTATATATGTCTATTTTAAAGGTTAAAAGTAAAAATATGAATTAATGAAGATAATTTTTTATTTATTTTCATAAAAGAAAAATATCATTTTTTAAAGTTAATTTATAACCTTTTGATGTTGCATTTTGAATAATTATTTTAAAGCACTATAAATTCGATTAGAAGCTTATATCAAAAGATATTATTTGTTCCATTGATATATATTTACTTGTTCTTGGGGTATTTGTGAATTTTTCTTGGGATATAATTAAGTTGTTCTATGGGTATTGGTGAGTTGTTCTTGGGTATTACTCAGTTGTTATTCGGGTATTATAAATTGTTCTTTCGGTATTACTCACTCATTTATTATATTTACTAATTATTCATTTATAAATCATTCTTTGGGTATTATAAGTTGTTTTTTGGGTATTATTACACATTTATTATTTATTTATTTATAAATTATTCTTTGGGTATTATATATTGTTTTTCGAGTATTATAAATTATTATTAGATATTATAAATTATTCTTTGAGTTTATATTCATTTATTAATTATTCATTTATAAATTATTCTTTAGATGTTATAAATTATTCTTTGGGTATTATATATTATTCTTTGAGTATTATATATATATTTTTTGGGTATTATAAATTATTCTTTGAGTATTACGCAGCATAAGTATTTTTGTTATTCTAATAACTAAAAAATATAATGCATATATTAATTAAATATACTCATTTTATAAAAATAATTTGAGGTTAATTTCTACCGTAAACCAAATTGAGTTTGGTTGCTTAGATTTGCCATTATACGATCTGTTATCAAAATAATTTAATCTATTAACCTTGCTATTATGCCTTCAGTTGTGCATAATAAAAGCTATGTTTTAAAAAGCGGAAGCGGACATTGAACCGGACACCTTAGCTTTTTTGGTCGGATCGGGTCAGATCGGTCAGACCGTTAATAAAGCGGTTGAGCCGGTATGATGTCATAAATATATAATATATAAATTATAATATTATACAATTTAATCCTTTGTAATAAACATATAATGAAGACACTGGATGAAGACGCTGCACCGCTTAAAGTTGTTGCAACGCTCATCACACCGCAGGAGATGGATGTCAACGTTAATGAATTTAGGCATCATGTTCTTCGTCTTTTTTAGATTTTTTTCATAAATATATTAGGGCATCAAGAAATTTCTTAAATTGCAAAATAACCCCTAAATATTATTTTTTTTATAAAAATATTCCTAGCCGCCGGTTCGACCCGGACCGGTTCAACCCGACTAAAACCGCTTTTGACCGGTTCTCAAGTGCTTTAATAGATGGCCGGTCGAACGCTTTTAAACCGCACGTTACTATGTCCGGTTAGCGGTCGGACCGGTTCGACCGACCGGTCCGACCGATTTTTTAAAACATAGAATAAAAGGATTGATTAATTGATATTAATTGCATGCTTATCATCTATTTGAGACTCATTTGGTTCAATTGACAAGTTAAATAATTCAAGCATGATAAGATAAGATTATAATTTAAAAATTATTATTTGTGAGTTAAATAATATATTTGGATTGATAGATTAAGATATTTAGTAATGTAAGATAATTTCATTTTGAATGTTTAGATTGTAAAACTAATAATAAAAAATATGCAATTGACAATTTTGCCCTATATTATAAACAAAAATAAAGTGAATTATGCTCCCCCTTTCCAATATAAGAGGAGTATTTTAGTAAAGATAAACACTATGTATTATTATCATATCTCTTCCCTAAGATAATATTATCTACCATTCATTAGATAATTGAATTTTAGTTTTGAACTTTTTATTAATCTTGACCCTTTATCCATTAAACCAAACATAAAATTAAATAAGATAATTTAATTAAAATTAACTTATCTAACGAACCAAATGAGACATTAAGACACACTCTATAATTAAATAACACAATGAATGCTTTATTTAGAAAGAAATATTAGTTTATGAATATTTCTTATTCTTATTCATTGTTAAACCTTTTTTAAAGGTAATCAATTACAATTATTCATTCTACTAACATATATATGACATATCATTTCGTCTCATTATAAACTGGAACCACAACCACCGCAAGAGGGAAACCACATGAAATTGTACTTTAGAACCGCACACTAGAGAGGAACTACCATCTCATTCTCACCTGTCACCACAAGGGGGCATCACAATTGGAAATAAAAATTTTCTCTCCATATCTCAAATTCAAGACCTAAAGGCCTTAATTGGTGGAGTTCTAACCATTAAATATATTAATTAATATTTTGTTTAGAAAAAAATATTAATTTATGAATATTTATTATTCTTTATCCATCATTACACTTACCATTAAATGAAATAATAAATATTTTATTTAGAAAAAAATATTAAATTAATGAATATTTGTTATCATGATCCATCATTATACTTACCATTAAATGAAACAATAAATATTTTATTTAGCAATTAATATTAATTTATGAATATTTATTAGTCTTATCCTTCATTATACCTACCATTAAATGAAATAATAAATAAGTAATTTTATTTAGAAAAAATATTAATTTATGAATATTTATTATTCTTGTCCATCATTATAGTTATTACACCATCTTTCATTTTTGTCCCTAAATTTATTCTCATTCTTTTATTAAATTTTTTTATTTTATTATCACACTTATATAACTAATTACTTTATTTTTAAATAAATTTATTCTAAAATATTTTTTATTTTATCTATTTTATCTTTTTAAAATTTATATTTACACAAAGAAAAATAAAAATTGAGGACCGAGGAAGTACCATACATTTAGCCTTATTTTGATAATTATTGAATTTTTCTATCTAAATTGCATTTAAATTAAAGTCAATTAAAAATATAACAAAAGCCACGTGTCAACAGCAGAGTCAAACACTTGGCACCGATAGGGCTGCGGTGATGGAGAGGCGGTGCTGAGATATCGTAACCCCAAAACTCCCCTGAAGCACTCGCGTGTCAATTCCTCAAATCTCCGAGGGCATTTCCGTCCGACCAAACTAGTCGTATTACCAAACTGCCCTTCAACTCCTCGAAGTTGTCCCTGCAGCTCCTTCTTCATGTTTGCACTTTGCATCTTTGGAGCATATTCTCTCTCTCTCTCTCTCTCTCTCTCTCTGTGTGGAATTAAAACTGCAAGAAACCGATCGCAAATGCACACACGTACTGGTATCTCTTGTATATTCATGTGTATATGTAGGACAGCGGTGAGTGCTGACTTGGTATGATCTTCTCATCGTCAGCTCTTTCGAAATCTTCGCCCATGATGGAGTTGTCCTAATTAAACTCGGGTAAACTTTTAATTCAATTTTAGGGCTTTTTAGGTGTATGCTCCCCCAGTTCCTTTTCTTGGTTTTGGAGATCCAATCTATTCAGTTTTATCCCTTGTTTTGCATGATTAATCTCTGCACATCTTTTTTTTTCCCCGAGAGATTTGCATGATTTTTTAGCATTTGTTGTTTTCTCTATGTGGTCTCTTAAGAATCATGGTATGGTGAAGTGGGTTGGGTTTTGGAAGTCATTCCCATTTCTATTATTTATATGTACATCTTGAACGTGACTCTAATTTAGCTTTGCACTATAATAATTGAGATGATTTCCAGTTAGGGGATTGAGCAAAGTTGAAGTTTAAATTACTTCAATGTGGATAACATTGAGTTTTTTTTTTTTTTTTTTTTTTTCACAACCTATTGTTTGGCATGTCTTTTCAGTCTTCTTATGTCCAAATTTAGAGCTCAACACATTTTTTGTTGCTTTTACATTTTTGAATGTGATTTGACAATGAAGATCCTAAGTGATAGATTTTGTGCTAGTAATGACCTTATCTAGCTTGATGTTTCCTTTCTAAACAATTACTTTCTTGTATACCATGACAGTTCTATTTTTGTTGCTTCAGTAATTAGTCATTTAGACTGTAAATGAGTGATAAAATACACTGTGTATGTGCGGGATATTGTGTGTGTTTAGTATTTTATAGAATTCGGCAAAAATTTAGAGTGGAAAAGGGGGCAATGAGCTGCATTTCTGCTGATATTTGAATCCTGACCGTCTTTATCTTTATTGCTGACCAAATGCTTAATTTTGCAGAGCCTGCTTGTGGAAAGTGAAGATCATGGAGTGAAATATTAATGGTGAAGATGGAAGATTCATGAGTTCTATACATTATTCATCTTTGTAAATAATTTTTGTGTGGAAATAATTATCTACTGCAAGAATTGATTAATATTGGTAGCGGATCAAATACCGTCTTTTTTAATCATCTACTGATGGAAGATTTAGTTTTGTCTCCACCTCAAAAGCAGTCGGTACAAAGTTCTCGTAAATCTTCAACTCAGAATAAGGACCTGTGGTTGGTTGTGAGGGAAGGGTCTGTCTCTGATGTAGACTTAGCCTTGTCGTTCCTTGAAAAAAATGGGGGTAATATTAATGCAAGGAACTCCTTTGGGCTCACACCTTTGCATATTGCAACTTGGAGGAACCACAGACCTCTTGTGAGAAGGCTTCTTGAAGCTGGTGCAGACCCTAATGCTAGGGTATATCTTGCCTCTCATCTTTATTGATCTTATAATCTGTTTAGTGCTAGTTTGATGTCACCTAGTTGTTCCATCATCCATGGTGTCAGATCTTTAGTATTATAATTGATTGCAACAAAGAGCGACAACGAGGAACTTCCTTACTCGTTCTTGTATAGATTGAAGCATGATTAACAAAATTGTATTAAAGATCAAGAGCTGTACATACACTGAGAAACTATTTGAAGCCGTGCATTTTCTTCCTTACGACGAGAGCTTTTCTGATAGAGTAAAAAAAATGTATTAATCTGAATAAGTTTCTTACAAATCAATTTAAATGTTGCAATGTCAGAAATGCTCATCATTCATAATACTTCTGTGCACCAGTTGCATTTTAAAATGATATTAGTTGTTTTACTTAAAGATAAGCTGGTTAGTATTAGCTGCTTTCGGTGAACAATGTTAGTTGTGCGCCAGTTGAATGGTGCAACTGTGCGCACCAGCCCTAGTCTTTATTTCTCTTGGTCTATTAATGCAGAAATGGGTTACAACCACTAAAAATTAGTTGACCTCTTACCAGGATGGGGAATCTGGATGGAGTAGCCTTCATCGTTGTCTGCATTTTGGACATCTGGCAGTTGCTTGTGTCCTCCTTCAGTTTGGCGCTTCTTTAACATTGGAGGATTCAATATCCCGAACTCCGGTTGATCTCCTATCTGGCCCTGTACATCAGGCTATCGGAGAGGAAAACGATTCAAGTATGCTGTGATATTTTGAAACCCAAATTTCTTGGTTTTGTGCAGGCATAATCTTGGATTACATATTTTGCTATTTTTTCAGTAGCTACGGAGGTCTACAGTTGGGGCAGTGGGGTAAATTATCAACTTGGAACTGGAAATGCTGACATCCAAAAATTACCATGCAAAGTTGATTCACTTCATGGTTTGTTCATTGAGTCAATTTCTGCTGCAAAGTTCCACAGTGTAGCAGTTAATGCTCGTGGGGAAGTCTACACTTGGGGATTTGGAAGGGGTGGCCGTCTTGGGCACCCTGACTTTGATATACACAGGTGATTGCGATTTAATTTTGTTTTTTCACTAAAAATGAAGATTTGAAGTTAGTATTGCTTACTATAACTATTCATTTCATTGAGTGATCCGCTTTGACAGTTCTGTAATGAATACAACTTCTTATAATCAAAGGCACCAAAGTTTAGTGGCACATGTAGCTACCATGTTATCTATTGGTTTTTGGCCATTCATGTGTTCGCTTTCCTCTTGTTCAAGTGCATATGACCCTTTACTTTATTAAATGATGTGCTTTTGCCATTATTTGATCGATACAACTTTTTGTTAACAAGAACATCAACCTCTGAAGTCTATGTATAGCTACCATTCTTCTACTGATTTTGGCATTTTGTGGAGAGTTCATACATTATTTATTCTCCTTGCTCAAGTTTACATGCATGAAAACCAATATGTATGATATGAATTGATTGCATTTCATCTGTCATAAAGTATGTGACTTTTATCAGTATATTATAGGTCTGGTTTTGGTGAAAGTCATGCGAGCATAACATTTTGTCATTTTGTAGTGGTCAAGCTGCAGTCATCACTCCTCGTCAAGTGACTTCAGGCTTGGGTGCACGTAGGGTTAAGGCTGTTGCTGCTGCTAAGCATCACACTGTTGTTACCACCAAGGGTGGAGAAGTATTTACATGGGGTTCAAATAGAGGTACATGATACAGGAAAGCGTGGTATTTATGCTAGACTCTACTGTTATAGGTTAGTCAGGTTTTCTTTTTCCAAGTGGACAACAAGTGCACCATCAGCAGAGCATGATGAAAAATTCAAAAGCTGGTTTATCATCTTCAAACTGGAAATAAAAGCAATATGGAAAATGCCACAGCATAATGCTGATGATCAAAGTTATTTTGTTCTCCAGTCATCATTTGAGACATTTATACTTACTATTGATGTACTGCAGAGGGGCAACTTGGCTATACTTCTGTTGATTCTCAGCCCACCCCACGTAAAGTTGCTTCCTTGAAGGTAAAAATAGTAGCTGTTGCTGCAGCAAATAAGCACACTGCTGTTGTTTCGGAGGCTGGTGAAGTTTATACATGGGGTTGCAACAAAGAGGGCCAGCTTGGTTATGGCACCTCTAACTCTGCTTCAAATTACAATCCAAGGGTGGTGGAATGCTTGAAGGGGAAACATTTTATTGGAGTTTCTGCAGCAAAGTATCACACCATTGTTTTAGGATCTGATGGAGAGGTATTGCAAAATTATTGATCATATCTCTTGGAATGTGGTATGCAAATTATTTGGAATGGATGTGCTTCAATACTGTAACGTGTCAATGGTCTTTGATGGTTAGCAGGTGTTTACTTGGGGTCATCGACTTGTTAATCCTAGACGTGTAGTTTTTGCCAGAAACATCAGAAAAGGTGGGAATACTGAGGTGAAATTCCATCGTATGAAACGTCATAAAGTGATTGCGGTAGCTGCTGGGGTGACGCACAGCACAGCTCTTACAGACGATGGTGCGTTGTTTTACTGGGCATCTTCAGATCCTGATCTTCGGTGTCATCAGGTTTTTCTTTTCTCTGTTAACTTCTTCATCGTTTTTCAAATCTTTCCATGATAGTTTTCCCCCTTCCCTGCAGTTATATTTGCTATGTGGGAGGGAGATAGTTAGCATTTCTGCAGGGAAATATTGGACTGCTGCAGTTACTGTGACTGGTGATATTTATTTGTGGGATGGTAAGAAAGGGAAAGATGCTCCACCAACCCTTAGTAGGTTGCACGGGGTGAAGAAGGCAACTTCAGTATCAGTCGGAGAAACACATTTACTGATAATCAGTTCCCTCTTCCATCCAAGTTATCTTCCTAGTATTGCTGATAGTATTGAGAAGTCGAAGGTCCACAATGAATTAGACGAGTTCCATGAAGGTTTCATGTTTGATGATGTGGAAATGGAGGATCTCTCGTCCAATATGCAGAAAGATGATAACATATATGAAAAACAATGTGCACCAAGCTTAAAAAGTCTTTGTGAGAAAGTGGCTGCAGAGCATTTGGTTGAGCCACGAAATGCCATACAATTGCTTGAAATTGCAGATTCATTGGGAGCAGATGATCTTAAAAGGCATTGTGAGGTCCGATGTACTGCATTGAAATCTTGTTACTTACACTACCTTCTCCTATTACTATACAATAATGAAAGTTGGCTGCTATATATTTGCTTTGGTCTTAAAGCCTTGCAACAACCTTAGTTCAAGAAATGTAATTGCTGACTATATGTATAACCTTTAATATGAACTGGTATTTGGTATTATCTGTAGTCAAGTTTGTGGCATTGTCTCTTCTATCAAGTACCCAAGTCTTTTAACGTTGTAATGCAATTGTTTTAACTGCAGTTGTCCTAACAGTTGATTAAACTTCTGCAGGAGATTGCAATACGTAACCTGGATTATATACTTACAGTTTCAACACATGCTTTTTCTGGCACTTCATTGGATATTTTGGTTTATCTTGAGAAACTTCTGTACTTAAAGTCTTCAGAACCGTGGAGCCATCGTCCCCTTCCTACTCCCACTGCAACTTTTCCAGCTATAATCAATTGTGAAGAAGAGGAAGGTGAGAATGAATTACTTTGGCCTTGTGATGATGGCCAAAAGGGCCAAACTGTAAAAGAGGACGGAGCTCAGAGATTAGATGGATTTCTCCAATCGAGTGACGCTGCATTGGAAGATGTGAACAAACAAATTAGGGCTTTGAGGAAAAAGTTGCAGCAGATTGAACTGCTTGAGGAAAAGCAATATAAGGGGCATTTTCTTGATGACCAGCAGATTTTGAAACTTCAGATGAGATCAGTTTTGGAGAAGTCACTTTTTGAGCTAGGTGCCCCAGTTGAGTCTGTTCATACAACAACAAGTTCTGCTGTGGACGAACGTGGGAGTAAGAAACTGACGTCTAGAAAGCAAAAGAGAAAGAGCAAAAAGAAGGCAACACAAAAGGAGGCGGTGTCTAATGATTTTGCAATTGGTTCTGAAAAGGGTATCACAAAGGGTTTCCCAGATGCTGAAGTTCCAGAAGGCACTGATTGGCAGGTAAATTAATGTTAACCTATATAATGTGGGTAGTAAAAAAATCAACTTAAATGAGTATCTGACATTGTGTCTTATTGAAGCTATTAAGGTGATGTTTGTTTTGAGTTTTAACTTTTAAGTGGTTTATCTGTTTTTTAAATCTAGGGGATTTTGAAATCCTGATAAATAGTAAGGTTGGTGTTTGTTTTGGGATTTTGATTAGGGTGAAATTTAACTTGATGTCAAATCAATTTGTGAGAGTGAATGATTTTGTATTGTTATTATTATAAGTATCATTAGTATTATGATTATTATTATTAATGTGCAAGGAGAGAGAGTTGATTGTATTGAAAAGTGTGATAGGTGTATATGTGTTACTGCTTTTTTGAAATCGCATTTCAATGAAGTGGAACTGGATTTAGATTTGTAAATCCAGAACCTGGTTTTCTAACTCATAACAAACATCACCTTAATTTCTTTACCCGGCTTTTCCAATCTAAAAGCATATATGGAAAAAAATACTCTGTTAAAATGAACTATGCAAAGATTTTGATCTGATATGTTATAACTTATATATTACAATCTTATGGCTTCTATTTGACTGGTTGTGATAATTGTTTGTAAGCATGTATACTTGTATAGAGTGATGTATTAAGTTGTCCTCACTTCATTACTGTATTATCATAATTGAAACATTAATTTGCTATATATATTTTTAATTATAATTAGGAGAAAGCTGCAGATTTCGGAAGTGCTATAATTATTGAAGAGACCACGGATTCTAAATCATATAATAAGAAGGCAAATGAAGACATTCCCCTTAGCAGAGTTACAAATCCAACTACATCAAAGAAAAAGAATAGAAAAGGCGGTCTCTCAATGTTTCTGAGTGGTGCTCTTGACGATATTCCAAAAATTACTCCCCCACCTCCAGTGGTGGTGGTTAAAAGTGAGGGTCCCGCATGGGGTGGTGCTAAAGCTTCTAGTTCTCAAGGATCTACTTCACTTCGTGTAATACAAGATGAGCAGAGGAAAATTGAGACTAAGCCTATAATAAAGAAAGAAGCAGATGATTATTCTGAAGGTGCCATTGCTGGGAAACTCCCATTGAGTTCATTTATTTGTTCCTCACCAATAGCTGTGGGTCCTACTCGGAAAGGACAAACATCTGATGGGGATAAAAACACTCCTCCTTGGGCTGCTTCTGGAACTCCACCTTCCCTTTCCCGTCCATCACTCAGGGATATCCAGTTTCAGCAGGTGTGCTTTCTTTATACGTCCATGTATTTATACAAAGCTGTGCATCTCTTCTCTGCCTTTATTACACATGTGCATTGTGTACGCTCTAGGTGATTTTTCCAATTCTTTTCTCTTTTCCACGAGTACATTTTTTTAGATGTGTGAACAATCTGGAAGGTTAATGGTGCAATCACTTGTCTTCATATAGTTGCTGTCAGGTGGCGTTATTATATAGGATAAAAGCTCTTTATGGGTTCCTATCTGGCTATTAAGAAGCAAAACGATCGAATCTTTGTGTGCTTCTCTGAACAAAAATTTCCGTCCTACTGAGGTGGACTTGCATTCCTTTTTCACATATTCCAAACTATAGTCCAGTTCCCTTGTGGAAAACATATACTCCCTCCCATGTTGCCTTATTAGTCAGTCAATGAAAAATGGTCTTGCCATGGAAGCATACACACCTTTTTTTTGGAAGGAACCTTGCACACTATTTTTAAACAATTAATTTTGTACTTGATTGACTCTTATATTCTTACTTTTTACACACGTATATACTTTTATTAATAACCATGCTTAAGACAACAAGACCAAATTTCATGAACAGAGGGAGTACTATTTTCATAACGTAGTTTAAACGCCTAAAGTTAGATCAGGCATTTTATCTTGTGCTAGGGTAAAAGACTGATAGAGGAAGTCTAATTTAAGTATGTATTCTCAATCTTTGTTAAAAATTAGGTTTTGAAAAAACTGTCCAAGCCTAATTTTGACTGCTACATCCAAAATATGAAGTGAGAGAGTGGAAGAAGTCCAATCTGTGCAGGATTGAACTTAGTTAGTGTTAGAACAGTCAATTTGTAGCTTTCATGTTCCTGATGGAGTCTACAAGACCCAGAAAACTAAAAAAAATAGTACTCCCTCCGGCCCAGGGGAATTTGCAGGCCTGGGGTTTCATATGGTTGAAGAAAAAGGTTTTTTAAATAAAGTAGTGACATATGGGTATATATGTGTATAATTTTGTAATTGTGCAAACAGATCGATGTTCTCTTTTTTTAGTAGTGTGCAAATTGGTGTGAGACCGTCAAATAATGAAAGTGTGAAAATTCCCACCAGACAGTGTTATTAACTAATCATTTAAAACCAACATGAACAAGTTTTTCTACTCAGGATAATATGTTGCCCCACTTATAGCAATAATCACACGATGATTTAACAACATAAAATAACACAATCTATATATGGCTGAAAACCTGACCCTGAAGAAGTTAAATTTAAAAGGTCCAACTATATAATAGTAACAAGAAACTTTTATGAGACGAATGCATAATATTATATGATCCCTGGTTTCATGACCCTTGCCGAATCAAAAGCAAAATGAAACCTATATATTAAAGCGAAGCTCCGTCTCATACATGAGACCGCTTCACTAAGAACTTTTCTAATAATAAAATAATATGAACTGTATCATTTCCCTTTCTTTCAAAACAGTCTTGTCCTTAAGCGGGTAATAAGGAAACTGACTTTTTTCAGGAACTGAATCTACCCATACCTTTGTCCACATCACTTCCCTTCTCTATAAGCAAGACCTAACATGTATGCTCATATTAATCATGTAAAGTCTACAAGAAGTTGTTCTCCTCAGGATAATATCTACTAAGCTTAGGATAGTATCTACCTACTTTATAGTGGATTAACACAATGATCTCTTTAGATGACCTAACGGCACAAAACAACTCTATAAATAAAACTCAATACCTAAGCCCTAATGTAGCCTCATTAGAAGCAGTAATACCTGGTACATTAAAGAACTTAAGTAAAATGGAGGGAGGGAAGGGGTTGTCATTTTCTTTGTATCAGCATTCTATGTATCCGTTTCGTATATTTTGAGTATGTGGGACAAAATTTTTATAATCCATACATATCATTATCAATGACCCCCTTCGGACTTGCAGTTTTAATATGAGTGAAGATTCTGCTAGTGATATCTTAGCTTACTATTATCCTTCCATTTAATTCTTTTCAGGAAAAGAAGCATGTAGGTATTTCTCATAGCCCAAAGACCAAAACTGCCGGATTCTCTGTGATGACTGGTCAGGGATCACCATCAGAGGCGAGTGGCATGAACCGTTGGTTTAAGCCAGAGATTGATGCGCCGTCATCCCTCCGTTCGATTCAGATTGAGGAACGAGCTATCAAAGACCTCAAGCGTTTCTACAGCAACGTTAGAATTGTGAAGAACCAGTCATGAAAGGGAAGTGGTGGTATGGACTTAGTTCTTTTTACTTGTCTTGGTAGCATTCCCTGTAAATTGAACTGTACAGGTTTTCCCTTGTACTTCTTAGGTATTGGCCCTAATTTCTTGTTTCCATTGGGTGCACGCATCAATAGCACCGTAAGAACGGCTCTGTATCATAATGTCGAGGCCAGAACTTTCGAAAGACTCGTTTTAAGCTAGACCTGTACAAATAATGTTGCCAAAATGTGATTACTTTAGGCTGGCAAGCAATAAAGTTTTTCCTTGTCCTGCATCCTCTCTCTTCATAGGTAGTGTTTGAGCAGTGTGGTATATTATACACGCATAGAGTTTTGATATATTGCTGATGATGAGTTTCTTATGGAGTCTACATCAGATGTAAATTAATTGTACCTTGCTACATTATACAAGTAATTTTATTGATGTTCGGCTCCATAAGAAACCCACTGTATTGATGCTCACTTGTTTGTGGAACCGGACTGTTTGCCGGATTGATATTTCTTCTAGCACGGTCGGGTTGGGTCGGTTCATTTGCTACTTATTGATGGTTTAACAGGTCCTATTAAGCCATCTCCAAGGCTGAGGCAAATTTGGAGGCAAAGGCAAATTGCCTAATGGTGTAAATGAGTCGAGCTGAGTAGTGATGAGCTCGAACTCGACTCGATAGCAGTACTCGAAGCCCGAAACTCGATTCGAACTCGATCGAGCTTGATTTTTTTAGCTTGACTCGGCTAAGAACTCGATAAATTCGAATTTGGCTTAGCTCGACTCGATAATTTTTTATTTTAATAAAATAAAATATTTAATATATTTTAATTTTATTTTTTTGTCTAAAATTTAAGTTCGGTTCGACTCGAGCTCAATAATTTTTTTTATATATAAAAAATTAATAGAAAAATAATAAATATTGTGCAAGCTCGATTAGGTTCGCGAGCCTCTCGAGCCGAGTATTAATCGAGACCTACTCGAGTAGCTCGACTCTATTAGATTTGAGTCAATTTTGATTTTTTTATGAGTTGGTTTGACTTATCTACCCCTAATTGCCACCAAATGCTCTCTCCAGGTTGAGGCAAATCTCGACTCTTGAGACAATTAGCCTTATCCGAGTGGTAGGTGGCAAATGGCTCTCTCTCCCTCCCTCAAACTTTTTCAATACATATACTTATGATATTATATTATATATTGTGTAATATTTAATTATTTGATATTAATATTATATGATTTTAAAATATTATGAGAATTTAAAAATAAAAAATGAACAATGTTATATTTTATGTGAACATGAACTGTGACTAACATAAATATAATAAAATAATATTAGTTAAAATTTAAATTTAATCATAAAAATTGAACGAGAACTAAAATATGATGAAATTAATAAAATTATAATCCCTCTGTCCCACTATAAGTTGCTTATTTTGTTATTTTTGTCTGTCCCATTATATGTTGTTTATTTGTTTTTTATCTTTTTATAAAATTACTATTCACTTCTTTATTATAATTTTTAATACTTTTTACACTATTCTTATTTTTTTTTTTCTATCAAATCATCTGTAATATATTAATATTTTTATGCACTTCTTAATACTTGTGTTGAACGACTTATGAGCTAAGGAGACAATGGAAGTATAATATAAGCACATATAAATTTATTTGTATAAATAGAATATGAATACTATGAATCCAAGTAATTTGGTAAAGATTACTTTTTAGATTTTTTCATGTTAAAAAAATTTCCAAAAGTGTTGGAGGAATTCTAAAGTTGAGATTGACGTATATGTGTGTATATATTTATTGCATAATTTTGAGTTGTTCATTCCCTTTCTGAAATCATTTGTTGGTTTACTATGTTGGTCATTTTTTATGTTTTTATGTAGAATAAAGTTCTTATACCTAGTAAATATTTTCATCATTTTTTCTATTTTAATTATTGAAATAATTCAACTTATTCCATCTTGTCTCCAATTCAATAAAAATTCATTCCAAATTTCAATTCATTTCACAATGTAATCTTTTTATCGATTTAAAGGTCATTTTACATATTTCTAGTAGAACAACGTTCTTATACTAAAAAATACTCTCATTATTTTTCTATATAAGTTATTTCATCTTGTCTCCAACACAATAAAAGCTAATTTCAATTTGTACCATCAATATGTAATTTTTTTTAGTATTGTATTTATTGTATTAGTAGTATTTGTAATTGTGATGTATTGCATTTTAGTTTTTAGATATTTGAAGCACATTGTACTTATTAAATATATCAATATTTGGTGATATTTAATTTATTTTATTTAAATATAAATATGATATTATACAACTATAAATAAATATTTGATAAAATGAAAAATATTCTGAATTTAATTGTTAGAGATAATTTTACTTTTTGAGGTAAATATGATGACAATTTAATATTTTTTGTTGCAATTTAGCTCCAAGAATTGGAGATGCCCTTAAGCCTCTACGCTCTTGGAATAAAAAATCAAACTTAGGCATATTTCCAACAACTAAATGAGTGACACTCCCAGTCTTCAAAATTTGAAAATTTATCCAATGCACATCCCCTTTCAGTCAATTTCAACAGTAAATTTAAGATATGTAAAAAATTTATAAACCTCTATTTGTTTATTTCTAAAGATGAAATCATTTCTCTTTTTCAATACAATACATTTTCATATATATATCTAATCCCACTATTCACTAGCTGGCCCCGCCGATTAAAGGCAGAACAAAGTTCCGTCAATGTACTCATCTAACAAATTGATCGTACCTTATAAACTTCAAACTTAGATGTTGATTGAATAGTTGAACATATAAATTCTGTTCATGCCCATACAAATGTGGTTCAAGAATTCTAGTAGTTTTTTGGGAGAATGATGTGTAGAAATTTGGTTGTATTGAAGTATAATGTGTAATAAATATGTAATCTTTGAATTGTTGTACGGGTTGGAGGACCCCTTGTCCTCCATTTGGTATTGAATGAATTTTCCTATTAAAAAAAATAATAATAATGTTCATGGCTTCATGCTAATGGAGTGTGATCCATTAGACGAATAAACACAAAAATATGGCTAGTAATTAAAAATAAATAAAAGCAATATAATTTAGGCCCATGCTCATCCAACACTCTCCTCATATTGAGTGCACATGTGAAAGCAAAATAGTATCAGTATCAGAGTACACAAAGAGTAGCACTAAAGTGCATAGAAATAAGACAAACACAAGAAACAAAGATTAGGTAGGGGCTTTTCATTATTTTAGGCATCAAATGAGCTGCCTATCATGTGCCACATCATGGACCCTATCTTCCTTTGTTTGGTTAATTACTGCTTTTTTTCCCAACCTTTTTTATACCCACTACTTCATGTCTTTTCCCCTCCTATATAATTGAGAGCTTTGCAGAAGGCTTCATCATTGCTCAATTAAGAAGGAAAAGGTGGCCTTTGGAATGGAGACTGATTCGAGATCATCATCCCGTAATCGTGGATTGATTTCGGACCAGCCTTCATTCCAGAGGACACACTTTTCATATGCGAATGACGATGATGATGTTGAAGAAAGTAAGGAGAGGGAGCCTCTGGAATGAAGACTGTTCCAAGATCATCGTCCAAATATTTATATAGTAAATGAGGATTGATCTCGGACCAGGCTTCATTCCCAAGGTTGCACTTTCCATGTATTAATGTTTAGTAACTTTTTTTACTATGAGAAGAACAAGGTGATTTTTTTAACCTACTTAGAACATAAAAGCAATTTTAAGTTGTTATATAGTTTGAGATTCTGTTTTTATGGTTCTTGATTTTAATTATGCGTTTAAAATAAGCTTTACACACCTTCAGTCCTCTCACACTTGGTTGACTGGTTTAAAATTCATAATACATATGTTAGTATAGGGTTCTTTTTATGGATTTGAAATTATTAGAGCTGCGAAAATATATAAAGTGACATATATTTTGAAATGGAGGAAGTACTTTTTATATATATAATGATGATTAGAGTCTTTGGCTCACACCTAGATCCAGATTCATATAAATTATGCATTTGAGTGGTCTTTTGAGTTTTCCACGTAATGGAGTTGATAAGTCCAGATGATAATCTAGTCCACAAGTGAGGGGAGTATTAAGGAAACTATATAAATGGATTAATTTCACACATTTCAACGAATTCAATCTTTTAAATAAGATGAAATTCTTTTATCGAAGGAGGTGCCGAATGTAGAGATACTTTGAGTGAAAGAGAGTGACGAAAGAAGACATAGGGTTAAGATGGGTTTTAATATTAGTACATGCAATTTAGCTTTGATATGATGAAAGATTAATTTTGCTAAATTTAAAAGTCCATAATTATCACAAGTTGTGAAATTAATTCATTTACATAATTTTTTTTAATAATGTACAGTATAAATTCGCTTATTGGACACATATTTAATTAACTATCTCTAACATAGATATATGTGATTTCATAATGATAGTTCAAGTTTTAGACTAAGGGTGTGTAAAGTCAATTTTTTTGAGTTTCAAGACGCATACTAAATCTCAATTTTGAAATACTTCAATACCAACACCTAATTTTTTTCTCAATTTCTTTCTTTCAATTCATGTCATAAAAGATAACACAGGAATAGCCTACATTTTTTATCCCTTTTTTCCTAGTTTTGTGTGCATCAAGTATACCGTGCAATCCAAATTCATTTTTAAATAATTATAATAATTATTATTGAAAAGTAGCATATGTTAAATTATTGAAAAGTGCACTTTTAGAAAAAGACTTCTCAATAATAACAAATGTAGTATTTCAGTAATAACAAGTGCAATTTTTTAAAAATTGAATTTGAATTGCACGGTGCACAAGAGAGTTACTCTACTTTTTGTCATCTTTTATGACTTTAATTGAGAAAATTATGAACTTTTTGTTATATATGCCTTGCACTGAGCAAATAAAATTTGAATCAGGCACTTAAAAAGATTTAAGAAAAATAATTAGGCATTTGAGACATTTTTAAATAGAGATATAAATTGAGATTTGATTTTAAAATAGGTTAGTTATGATTTTTTTTTTTTTTTACACACCCCAGTATAAATATCTAGTTAGGGATGTCATTAAGTTAGGATGTTCTTGAACAATATAGAACTTAAAACAAAAATATTCTTTAATCTCATTTACTAAATTAAAGCTTGTCCATACATAACAAGTAAACTCAAATTCAATAAAATTCGAACTCATTAATAAGCTAGTTCATATAAATTATGACAAACATTTGGACTCATTTGATTAAATAAAATTGTAAGAATTAGTAGATATATATATATAAATGATCATTTTTTTTTATAAATATATAATTTGTTGCATGCAAAGCAGGTGATGATTGTATTTCAATTGGTGACTACCTTTCTAACATCCATTTGTCGAATATTGCATGTGGACCTGCATGGTATAAGGTCTTTCACAACTCTTGTCTCTTGTATCGTCTTAAAATATGAGATCTATTTGATTTACTTTTAACTTAAAATGTGTTATTAATAAAAAAGTTATCACTTTTAAAAAGTGATAATTTTTTTTAAAAAGAGCAATAATAATAATTTATGACTTATATTTTTTTTTTTATAAAATATTATCACTTTTTAATATAATCCTATCACTTTTTCATTTGAATGATTTTATACTATGAGACGATCTCACACAAATTTTTATTCATATACGTAATTTTTTCTCTGATTTCTCTAAACCATGTACACAATTAAATACAGCATCGGAATTAGTTTAGGAAAATGATCAGGGAATTATGTGCTAAGTCCAAAATATTCGTGTGACTAATTCAATCTTCAATGGAACCACAAATGGAGCTCGGATCAAAACATGGCAGGTCTGATTAATATATTTTGGATTTTTTTTTATGGGGAGGGGGATAATATTTATTTTAGACTCATATATATATATATATATATGGAGGTGACAATGTAAGGAGTATAAAGATACTCCTTCCGTCTCAAGACTATCTTTACATTTAATGTCAACTTTATATATAGAAAATAAAAAGATATGAAAATAAATTTGAAAAGTGGTAGAAATAATTTTTCTGATCGAAAAGTAGGTTATTAAAGAGTCTACATTTGTCCACAAAAGTTATTGTCTTTGTATTTTCATTCTTCTATAGTTAGTAGTTATTATGGCCTTGTGGGTCTAAAAATATATTATTCCTCACAAATTGTGTTTAATATATACTATGTCTTTAATTAAAAGATTTTTTTTTGTTTACATGGAAATTTGAGGGGTATTTGGTATAATTGTAATGAATGGAAAATGTATAGGAATGAAATGAGTATGAAATGAAAGTCATAGTTCTCAAATAGCTGAACTATAGTAGATTCCTTAGTTTATAGAAATCAAAGTTATAGTAAAATCATTCCAAATGAATACTATGACTTTAATTATCATTATTCACTTTTCAAGGGATGACACGTGAATGTTGGAAGAGGCTATGTTAAGGATGTGAGATTTGAAAACTTGGTATTCCATTCCGTCAAAAACCCCATATATAATCATCGACCAAAATTATTGTGATGTTAGGAACGGGTCGGGCTCGGATCAAGGCTCAGTACGTGGGTGTACGGACCGCGTCGGTTCGATCGGCTGGTACGGGTTGGTTCGGGTCGGACTCTGGTGTACGGACCGTCGGTTCGGTTCGGCTGGTATGGGTCGGACTCTTGTGGATCGAACCCGGGTCGCCCGTCTGGGAGTCAGAATGGGCGCGCGTCCAGTGGGGTTCGAACCCGAGTCAGACAAGTGCGGATCAGATTCAGGGTGCAGCCAACGGGTGTGATCAGAGCCCTTGAAAATCAAGAGGTGTGATCTAAGGGCTCAGATTCAAAGGTTGGAAAAGATGCAGCCCTTCACCAAAAGGCACCACATCTCTTCAATTATTATAAATAAGACCCCAGTGTTCATTCCAGCATTCATTCACAACTAAAATAAGCTTTCTCCTCTCTAAAATCATTCAAGCATTCTAAGTGTCCATTAGAGTCGTGTCGGGAGTTCCGGATACCTATTTTGCGATTCGCCGATAACTTCTGATTTGTAGTGCAACAATCTGAAGTTCTAAAGTCGTTGTATCTTGGGGACGGTTGTCTACGATCCGTATTGCACCAGTGTACGGGGTAATAACGTCTTACGGAGAGCGAGTGAAACTCATGCCTCGACTTTGTGTTTCTAAATCCGCGTCAACATTTTCATCTTCCCATACACACTCCATTATTTTTTAACACATATATATTAAATCTGAATTTGATAATTACATCACCAGGTCTCCTGAGTTAGATAAAGAGTCGTATGATGAGGAAGAGCAGCAGAAAATAGTGGGAGAAATTGATAAAAAGTTGTCCTTTTCTGAATCTGATATTAATCTTCCAGTGAATGAATTGCTGCATAAGATTGAGTTCACAACCGTTGATCCCTTTTACTTGAATTCAATGGTTCTCTTGATAAGGTTTGGGGATTTATTACTGCGTTTAGAAGCTCAACGTGAGAAGACTACCAAGGATATCAGAAAAGCATACGAATTG
The DNA here is from genome assembly GCA_026898435.1 of Prunella vulgaris. Lineage (NCBI taxonomy): Eukaryota > Viridiplantae > Streptophyta > Magnoliopsida > Lamiales > Lamiaceae > Prunella > Prunella vulgaris. The sequence goes on from JAPKLY010000106.1 coordinate 45,762, forward strand.
AAAGTGTCATGCGGATTTCATGGTTGACCCGGTTGAGCCTGGGATCCGCACTTTTTATTTAAATTTACCTGTTTCACGTGAATGTTCCTCTATTATTTTTATTGTTATGATTAATTGATACTTTTAATTGGAAGAAGACTGAAATTCAAAATTGACATTCTATTAAGTCGTGTTTGGCTAGGAAGGGGATGGTCCATCCGTCATCCTATGTAATTTTGGATGGGCACATCTCATCCCGATTATTATCATTTTTATCAAATCAAATGTCAATGAGATGTACTCCCTCCGTCTTATAAGAACTTGCAGAGTTTGTTTTACGTTCCACAAAAACTTGCAGATTTAAAAAAGAAAATCATTTTATAAATTTCGTGCTCACAATATTTACACAAAATGTCATTACTTTTTTACTTTTTGGGCCCACATTGACTCAATCCAACTAATTTTTTTACTTTTTACATAAAATTTTTACCAAATTACCCCTCAAAATACTTTTTTATTTTATTTTATTTCATTTTTTTCTTAATTTATGTGTCCTCTTCTTGCAAGTTGCTATGGGACGGAGGGAGTATTTCTTTTCTCAATTCAAGTCATGAAACATGGGTGAAACTAAGTATTTTAAGCATGATGGCAGTGAGCATTTTTTAATTGCCCAAATGACTTCAATTTTTAGGTAATTTTATGGTCCGCTAGTCTTGTATTGAATAAAAATATATTGAAAATTGAAACCCAGAGTTGAAAATCATCAAAAACTAGGACTTAAATTAAAAGCTGATTAATATTAAATATTAGTTTTTGATGGATATGATATCACAATAGCAATCTGGATTAACTGTAAGGCGATTGAATCAAAATTTATAAGGGGGCGCTTGGTATGGAAATCCTTCAATGGTAATGGAAATTGAGATATAATTGTAGTAATTATAGCAGCTAATGAGATCAAATGAGGTGCATAACATTGTTTTTCCTCCTAAATATGGTAATCAACACCCCCATTTGATTACCCCCTCTTCACATTGTAATCATCCTCCTCAATCAATCCCCCATACCACAACCAATATATTTCTTTTTTGTCCACTTTTTCCAAAATTGGAGCACAATACTATTGATATAACCACCATAAATACAAACATACATTCAACATATATAGGATAAAAAAGGAAAATGAAATTTCATTCCCATTACCATTGAAGAATTTGAAACAAGCGCCCCCTAAGTAACTTATTTTTTATTACGAGTTATTTTATAATTTTTATTAATAACATTGTATTTTTGTTTTTTTAAATCTAATGCACCACTTTTTTAAATTCTGCAATTTAAAAATATATTTTTATCAACAATTAAATTATATGATTGTGAAATATGTCCCATCGAGTCCACATAAATGCCAATAAATAAAAATATTTTTTTATAATGAGAATAAGGTCCTTAACAATATTTAACTCTAGAAATTTAACTTAAAAGCTATTTTAAAAGCGTTAGTTTTTATTTTTTGGCATCTATGTGTATATTTATGTGAAACTTTCTATGCGACTTTATTTAATTGTTACCGAAAAATCATCACATGTTTTAAATTGCAAAACTTTGAAAAGTGTTGTATTAATTTAAAATAAATTATACTTCCTCCGTCCCACAAGAATTTGTATATTTTACTTATTTGGACGTCTCACATAAATATTTAAACCACCTCTGTCTCAAGTCTTTTTTTTTCAAAAGATCTACACACACATATTAAGGAAGATATAGAATATGTGAGTATGGAGTTAAATAATAAAATATAAAAAATATATTTTATTAATTTTTGTGAGTGTAAATTATTCTTTTATAAGGCGTGAAAAAAAAAAAATTGAGACGGAAGAAGTGCTATAAAAGAAAATATTGATTTGTGTGCACACTCATAAAATCATTCGCATATTTACTCACATATACCACTATTTTATTTATAAAATACATATTTCATAAAAAATGTATAATCACATGGGGTGCAAATTCCTTCTGGATTAATTGATAAAAAGAAAGTTCTGTGGGTGTTGTTGTCATAATAATTAATTGGATGTGTTTTGTAATGATGAAGGAAGAATAAGCAGAGTTGTATATAAGGACATCTATGGAACATCAACAACCAAAGTTGCGATTAATCTCAATTGCAGTAACTCAGTGCCATAATTTCAAGGATTACAAAACTTAAACCAAAAGAGGAGGATAGCAAAAAATAGAGAAGATCAATGCCTAAAGTGCCTGACATTGGTGAAAACAAGTGAAACACCATACTTGTTACAACAGTCGACTGCATCAGAGTCCCTCATGCTTCCCCCTGGCTCCGCGATTACACCTACGCCACTTTTGCATGCTTCTTCAACAGCGTCGTTCCATGCTGTTTAACCACCAAATATAAAAACTCAACTTCAGATTAATGATACTTTCATCACTTTATCTCCCAAATACAAAAATAAATAAATTAATCCTTAATACCTCTATGTGGTGTTGACTTCGTCCCGATCAATACATATATTCACATTTATATTTAAGTAAAATCATTGCAACTTACCAAATGGGAAAAAAGCATCACTAGCCAATGAAGCTCCTTTGACTTCGTCCCCTGCTTTCCTCATTGCTATCCTCAAACTCTCAAGACGGTTTGGTTGCCCACTCCCCATGCCTAACATACAATTGTTCTGCAGAAGACAAAATGTTACCTTGTTTCAAAATTTTTAATTCAAAAAAAAAAAAAAAGAGCAAAAGAAAACAGATAATATTCCAATCAAAAACCCAAATAATCTTTCATATAAGAAATTGAATTTTATTAAGGGAGAGAAAGTAAGACATGACTTATGAGAGATCCCTTCACCCTGAATGCAAACATTTAGACTTAACAGATGAATATATAAATGATAAGGGAAAACTCAAAAACCACATTGCAATTTGCCACCACCTCAAACTATAAAGATTAGTTGAGAGGTATAGAAACATTTACCAACCTTAGCGATAACAATAGCATTGCTCTTCACGTGCTTCACGCAAAGCCATGCGAATTGGGTATCATGAAGTTCATTTTCTGTTGGAGCCTTTTCAGAAACAACATTGAACTTAATATCTTCCGGGGTCAGATCATCTGCTTCTTGAGCTAGCCACCCACCACCAACTTGTCTCAGCGAGAGTTTTCCCTTATTATTTTTACTTGCCTCTAGTATTCTCAACGTCTTGGACTTTCCGCGAAGTACTTCAAGCCCCTTCTTGGAATACTTAGGAGCAACGACAATTTCATAAAACATACGAGTTTCACAATCTGTTGGACTCCTAAACTCTCGAATATCTTTTGCAAGAGCCTGTCCAAGACATGGACATGTAAAATGTTTAGTTCCCCTTTTAAGATTTCAAATGAAGGAAGAAAGCCCATAACCTTATCTTTAGGCACAGGGTCATAGACATAAAAAAGACGAGCTTTAAGGCAAATACTTCCATGCACCAGTTGCACCATGCAACTCAAGTGTATTTTAAAATGGTATTAGTTGTTTTACGTCAAGGTATCAGTTGGTCAGTATTAGTGGTGCACTAGTTGCACGGTGCAATTAGTGCACCCAAGTGTTACTCGAGCTTTAAAGCTCCCACCATCATAAAATGCGCTTGAAAAACTGTTTCCACGTAAGAATGCTGCAAAAGAACTAGAAACTAATCTTACCTCATCAACTTCGACATTAAAGGCAACAATGCCACCAAAAGCACTAACTGGATCAGCTTTCACAGCTAGCCTGTATGCTTCAATAATATCATCACGTGATGCTACTCCACAAGGATTTGTGTGCTTAACAACAACACAGGTTGGCTTCTTAAACTCACACACACAGTTCCAAGCTGCATCAGCATCTAAATAGTTGTTATATGACATCTCCTGCAGAAATGAGTACAGAAAAAAAGGAAAAGTGTAACATCAATCCATTTAAAAGCTACTCAATGTAGAATATGGGGATGGTAAAAGCAACCTTAAAAGAAAACCATACAAATGCAAACAAATCCACTACATAAACACATTTGAAGGGAAGTGGTATGGGCCGTATGGCTCAAGTGATTAAGCACCACTAACTATGTTGTGAGGTCATTGGTTCAAGTCATCATTTGCCCGATATTTGAAGGGCTTGACCATCCATTTAAACACACAAGAAAAGTTCTCAAGGATGACATGCTTATTTTATTCTTCTACACAAAAAAAGAAGAAAGGAGCAGCATAATTTTTAGAGAATGCAAAATCTTCTGTACTGTTGTAGACTTATACATCAATGGAAGCACTTAGCATCACTTGGACAAGTTCTACAAGATGGTCATAACATTTAGTTAAAACATTCACTTGTGTCCTGCTATAACAAAGTCATAAGTTGACAACAAAGTCCCACACTGACCAAGGAAATGAGAAGTTTGCCTACCTTATTCTTTCAGTGAGAAAATGTAAGTCTTCTTTTTTTTATCAAGATGTTCGAGTCTTCTATGTTACACACTACACATACAAGTAAGCTTGATCAATCATGAACATAAAGAGCACATCCTCCAGAACATCACAGTCTGTTGTACATTATTTGAGGAAAGAATGGAGAGACCAACTGAATTTACAATTTGTTCAACCGTGTCGAGGCTAAACATGCATAATTTGGAGAAGAAGATTAGAAGAAATAAGTACAAATCAGACAAGTTCGTTAAGAGAAAATAGTTAATCAGCAAATGAAGAGTCATATTCAATGACGACAAAGTAATACCTTTCCATGGTGTTGAATGGCCGTTGCAATACCACCAGCATTGACTTCTGCAAGAGACTTATCAACATAAAATGCAGCCTTCTGATGAGGATTTTCACCATAACGAAGTGAACTTTTGAGGGACAAAGGTACAGTCAGGCTGAGAGGGAACCTATCTACAAAGAAAAATATGTTTAACAAATATGAGAATTAGATCCAATCCTTTATCAAACTTCTATTAAGCTTCCAATGTAACAGATTACATCATCCTTTTGAAAAAACAAAAATTTAAATTTAATACCAAAATGATTTATAGTGCATTTTCCTAGAATTTCATTCACTTTTTTTTCTAATATTGTTCTTTGCAAGCAATCATTTTAACTCTTTTGGGTTTAGTAATACCATAGCCTGTCTAATTTTACCTTCTCCAGTCTGCTTCCATAGCCATTCTGAAACTGCAGAATCATAAGAAGCAACATGCTGAAAAGCTTTCCAAGCCAATCTCAATCGAAATTGCTGATCATCCTGCCCTCCTTTGAGATATTCTAGGAGTGCTGGATAATCATTGGAGTCAACTACAACCAAAACATCCTTATGATTCTGTTGATTAGAAAAAGTCAATCAGATAAGATAAAATGAATCATGAGTTGTTTCAGACAATTAATGTATTGTAACCAACAATAATATCAGTTTCATGTATATTATTCTAAACATGACATGGTTGAAGCATATTGCCACAGATCTTAAAGCGAATACCATTGTGTATGTTAAGTCTGAAGCACTTCTGTCCTTTTTTCAGGAGTAACTAATTAGTTCCAAAAACATATATGACTGTTCTAAGGAATATAACAAAAATGACTCTGTTTTTAGGTTAATAATACTCAATTTTCACAAGATCGATATAAAATCAAGCATGCTGTATCTGCTCAATTACGTTATCTGATTCATATTCCCAAAAAGATCACTTGTATTCTAAAATTTGAATTAACATATCTGAGTTGTCACAAGTAGTGCTGAGTTGGTTCTAGGAAAATTGACTTCTATAACCATATATGAATAATCAAATGCTACAGCCGACATGCGATAACCATATATGAATAATCAAATGCTACAGCTGACATGCAACAACTAAAGTTTAGATTTCCCAGCAACCACAAAAGATAATAAGCAGAAAATTTTGCAAGCAGAAAGATACAAGGCTTTAGAGAAATAATTATAGCATGTTATGCTTTAAAGCTGTGTTTTACATTACTGAAAGTGTTGGTAAAAACAAATAAAAAGAATATGGAAATGTCTAGATTTTTATAAGTCTTCTCCTAAAAAGTTTTCGGAGGATGAGTATTCAAAAGATGTACAGAAAGAATGTGAAGTTGAATAGGAAGAAAACTACATTGGAGAATGAATCAATGAACTTTTGATTCCATTTGGTCTCTACGACTACGATAATTTGAAAAAGGTTTCCTTTGGGGAAGCATTACAAACATAACTTATTTTGCTCTCTACACCTGCTAATTAAAATTTTCTAAGCAAAGCCAGGTGAAGAATCCTAGTGAGGTATTTTTCTTACTTGGAAATTAGCAAGAATTATCCCCTCATTAGTTTTTAACATTGAAAAGTCACAGGCATAACTTACTACTATAAAACATATAACAGTTAAGCGCAGACAACCTTTGCAGCAGCTCTAATCATAGCAGGTCCACCAATATCAATGTTCTCAATCCCATCTCCAAAAGAAATCCCAGAAGACGATGAAACCTTGTCATAGAAGGGATATAAGTTCACCACTACCACATCAAATGTACCTGCAGAGAAACAAGTTTAGAAATAGCTTGGGCATCACGATAGATTTAAGGAGCTAAAATCCAAAGAAATGAAGAACAAAAAGTCAAATAACTTATTAGTGTCAATTCAGTTACAAATTATAATATAAATGCTCAAGTCCACTTCTTTAACACATTTGTTGTATAACATGCAATATCTTTAAACACCTCTAAAATATCCTCAACCAAAATATATTATCTCCCCACAGCCATAAAAACCATTATTATCCTTGATCAGCAGTGCGCTGATGCACGCCAGCATACATTATATAATGGTTTTGATTGATCATTCACTTCTACCTACTTAATAGAACTAGACAAAATATATTGTTCATCCACAGTACATCCATTTCATATAACCTGCGGCAATTTTCTACAAGAAGGTGAAATTGATGAATGCATAAAACAGAACTAGAAAAATGCCAAGTGTTGGAAGAAAGTCAAGAATGCATGAAAACATTTTTGTGTGCACCGCCAGAAACCAGCTTCAGTTCGAGCTCAAAAGGAAACTGCAAAAATGAAACTTATTAACCCACCGATTCCATGTGTACTGAGGGATTCCATGTGATGCTCTTGATCTCTTTTAGCAAGAATACCACCATGTATACTAGGATGTAGAGTTTTCACACGGCCATCAAGCTGTAAAGGATGAAGAAAGTGCAAGGAGACATTCAACATTTCAATAGTTTCTGATTAAAGTAACTGATGATATTTTACTAAAGGAAATGCAGAAACAGCACAACAATCATGGCAACATATAATAATTTTTCTCTTCTATTAAGCTTAATGAAAATTAGACGCTTGCATAGGAGGATTAACGTGAAAATATCTGGCAAACTACTGCTCTGAAAGTTCCCTAGCAAGCAATGTACAATTTACATTACAAAATAAAATATACAACTATGGCATTCCCTGAATTACCGATTTAGTTACATCAGAGGAAGGGAAAGAAATGACTTTGGCTGCTTTCAAGTTGTAGATACAACAGGAAAGACTTCTTATTTTTTTCAATTCAAAAAGTTATTTAATATATTATGATACAAACTGTCTGAAGGACTGCGAATATGGATAGAAAATCATAAAGCAGGAAACAAATGCTTACCATTTCAGGAAAAGAAGTAAGTTCCTCCACCTTAGTAACTGAAACACCATAACTTTCAAGAGCAGAAGCTGTTCCTCCAGTGGAAACAATAGTGAATCTAAACATTAATAGACACCAGGTAAGTTGGCTTCCAGGCAAAAGGTTTGCATAGAATAGACATATGTATATAAGTTGTACCATGAGTAGCCAAACTAAAAAAAGAACCTAAAAAATAGAATATTAGTAAATACTGTTCATTTAACTTATTTTTCAATGATAACAATCAATACCATACTATTAATCTATTACCAAGAAGAGCAATACAACACATGCATACAAAAAGATTAACGCACAAAGGTAACTTATAAACTAGCATAACATCAATTTTGAAATTGACCAATCACACTGTCCACTGCAACCGCACCTTTGGTATAAATGACATGATCCTTTTCATGAGAGTTTTTGGAAGAACCTGCAAAGCTCATTTGGAAGAATCATAAACTAATTCATCTCTTCAAGTTCAGGGTCTCTTTATGACCATAACCCCCCAAGTATCTTATAACCACAATTCACAAGAATTTTAGATTTATACCTAACCCTGGTTATTATAAAGACATAATCGTCATCATAGTCACACTTGGTTCTCAAACAGAAATGAAAACAAAGTTCAAAGCATGAATGTCCTAATATATCAACATTAACTACAAATTATCAGCAGTCCCAGAAAGCCAACAATTTCAAACAAAATAAAAGGCACAAAACAGTTGTCATCACAGTAGGAGATACCCCAATTCCTGCAGTCCAGTGCCAAGCGTACTCAACTCCGTCTTGTCAGACAGTGAAATTAAAGCTTGCCTCTTCCCTACGTATATCATAAAAATGACAAAATCAAATGTGCTCTCAAAGTGAAAAGAAAAAAGAAACCATATCAGACAATTTCAGTAAACGCCTCCTCAAATAGTAATATGCACATAACAGAGTTTTACCAGAAATTGAAGACTTGCGATCAAGGTTCGGGGTTGAAAGAGTATCTGCCATAGCTCTAACTCGAAAGGTAGCTAAATTGTACTGCAACGTCGTCGACTACCACCAAAAATCCGAAAATTAAAACAAAAAATGGTTGTAATCTCACATAAATAGAACAGATAAGTATATAATAAGCAAATACCAGTTGGTTTGACGGAGAAGTAATTCTAGGTTGACAAGAAATGCTCGGGTGGGCGGAGCTGACAAGTGAGGAGGTGAGGGCGAAGGTGGTAGAAGCTGCGGCGGCGGCGGCGGCGGCTAGGGCAAAAGCCGGCATTCTTTTGTGTTTTCCAGTAAATTACGTTTGAAAGGGTGTGACCTGTGGAGTGTTAGTCGTACAATGGTGGGGTAAAAAAAAATTAAGAGAAAATTGTGGATTGGTAATCTAAGGGATTTTTTTTTAAATATAATAGTTTCCATTTTTTGTTATGAAAGTAAGGTGGTTTCTGGGTTGTTTATGAATTTAAGTAAAAACGTGAATTGGGTTCACAATTTTAGAAATAATATGAATAGTGATCACGTTTTATGTGTCGAAAGTCAACTCCGTTCACAGCAAGGGACGTCCGTTTGTTGATATCATGAAACTTGAACTGTGTTCACGATTTCTGTCATCTTGGCTTTTTAATGACCGACATTCCCACGTGAACGCGTGCTGATCTCAATTTCTTTCAGCAGCAATAGATGATCTCAATTTCAGGTATATGTTTTATTACTTCATCAATAAATGATTTCAATTTCTTTCAGCAGCAATAAATTATCTCAATTTCAGCAGCAATTTCAATTATTCTTCATCAATAATAAAAACATTCAATTTCGTTACTTCATCATACGCCCCTTCACTAAGCATATTTCACAGTAGCACCCAAACTCACAAAAATATACTACTTCATACTTCTATTTCTAACTAACTTATATTTATATTCAACAAAAGAATATATTTCATCAGCAAAATATCATCTTCACAACAGCAAAACAAGTAATTCAGTATATTATTTTCCCTAATTTCTATTTATTATATATTAATATTATTTAAAATAATTTAATATAATATTATGTTTTATTTTTGTTTTGCAGGTTATAATTGGTGGACAATATCATAACACCTTTAAAAATTAAAAGTTAGTCAAATTTATGCAATAATGTATACTTTGTGGATATTAGGATAATATTATTAATATTTTTTATGCAGTAAATATATATAAATTGTGTTAATTAAAATAAGTTAGGACGCTGAATAAATTTGAGTATATTTTATTTGAATTACATTGCATTATTATGAGTTGCTATGAAATTTTACATTTGGGTAATGTGATAAACCTGACCACAGGATTAGCAAGTTAGTTAGCTATATTGAGGTAGTCAATTTTCCATATTGCAGTTAATTAGTTTCCCTATTTTTTCTCTTAGTTAGTTTCATGCACACAACTATGTATTTAAATAATTGTATAATTCATTTTTCATTTTCAATTTTGAAAAATATATTGTTTTTAAAGGATTATTTTTAAAGGATATTTTTGAAAAATACGAGAGTTCAACACCTGACTGACTAGGTAAAGTATTATATGAACTATTTTAATGATATAAACCACTTTATAATATAAGGTTTATAATTATAAATTTATAACCAAAACTAGCATTATAAGTATATAATATATACATATATGATATATATAACTTATTTCCTTCATTTCATTATAATTTTTTTTTAAATTTTACAATAATTTTTTTATTCTTTGTGTCAAAATTAAATAATAAAATTAAATAAATTATTTAAATTAATTCTAAGTTTATTAAATAAAAATATATTAAAAAATATATAAATATAAAGATTTGCACATTTTGTTAAATACTAATTAAACTATTATCAAATAAAATATATATTAATTAAACAAAGTGGGTGCATGCATATTTTATATTAAATTTATATTAAATTAATTAAACCTTTACAGCAATTTCAGAAACCTTTTTTATTTAATATAAAATATGCATGCACAATTTATTCAGCGTCCTAACTTATTTTAATTAACACAATTTATATATATTTACTGCATAAAAAATATTAATAATATTATCCTAATATCCACAAAGTATACATTATTGCATAAATTTGACTAACTTTTAATTTTTAAAGGTGTTATGATATTGTCCACCAATTATAACATGCAAAACAAAAATAAAACATAATATTATATTAAATTATTTTAAATAATATTAATATATAATAAATAGAAATTAGGGAAAATAATATACTGAATCACTTGTTTTGTTGTTGTGAAGATGATATTTTGCTGATGAAATATATTATTTTGTTGAATATAAATATAAGTTAGTTAGAAATAAAAGTATGAAGTAGTATATTTTTGTGAGTTTGAGTGCTACTGTGAAATATGCTTAGTGAAGGGACGTATGATGAAGTAATGAAATTGAATGTATTTATTATTGATGAAGAATAATTGAGATTGCTGCTGAAATTGAGATCATTTATTGCTGCCGAAAGAAATTGAGATCATTTATTGATGAAGTAATAAAATATATACCTGAAATTGAGATCATCTATTGCTGCTGAAAGAAATTGAGATCAGCGCGCGTTCACGTGGGAATGTCGGTCATTAAAAAGTCAAGATGACAGAAATCGTGAACACAGTTCACGTTTCATGACATCAACAAACGGACGTCCCTTGCTATGAACGGAGTTGACTTTCGACACATAAAATGTGATCCTATTCAAGTTATTTCTAAAATCGTGAACCCAATTCACGTTTTTACTTAAATTCATAAACAACCCAGAAACCACCGTACTTTCATAACCACAAATGGAAACTATTATATTTAAAAAAAAATCCAGATATTATATTAGTTTATTATTGTAAAGTAATAGGAAAAAGAAATAAAAAAATAGAGAGAAAATTGTGGATGGATAACCTAATGTGATATTATATTAATTTATTGTTATAAAGTAATATGATGGTGATTGAATTTATTATTATCTATAAATATATAAAAGCAGCAGTGATTATACAATTGATCGATGATTTTGCGGGCGAGTGAAGAGTCACTCGCTCAACAGCAGCGTGACGTGGCCGTGGACGGCAAGGGGTGTGTCGCGTGTGGCAGCGCGGAGGCGACTGTGTCTGATGTAGCGCACAGGCGTGGGCGGCGCCGGCGTGGGAAGAGGCGGCGGTTGAGGTGGAGGAGGCAGCGATGCCTGGCCGCTGAAAATCCGTCGTAATGACTGAGGAAGAGAACGAGAGTATAATAGCTGGTACAATGTGGATATGTGGGCTTCTGAAATTTTAGGTTTAGATATAGGTCTCATGGGCCATTAATGAAATTTTGGCCCAACTTTCTCATATATTTATTTTACTTATATTTATTATAAAATAATGTTATAGCCATTTTTATAATATAAGATTACATGTTTAAAATGAATAAGTGTAATCTTAAATAAAAAAGTGTATTTTATTAATTTTTGTAAACATGCATAATTTTTTAATAAATATATTATATTTTTTTTTGTAAAATAACAAATACAACTTTCTTTTATATTATTTAATCAAAATTTTATCAATTTTATTAGTTTGTTAATCTTAACTTCTGATTATATAAAAAATAAGTTTAATTTAAAAATAAAGTAATTAAGAATTTTGCACTAATTGTCTCATAAAAAAACTACTCCCTCCGTCCCAGGGGAATTTGCACCCCTGGGATGGCACACGGTTTAAGAAAAATATATTTTTTAAATAAAGTAGTGGTATATGGGTAAATGTGTGGAAAGTTTTGTGAGTGTTCACGCAAATCGATGTTTCCTTTTTAAGTAGTGTGCAAATTGGTTTGGGACAAACCAAAATGGAAAGTGTGCAAATTGGTCTGGGACGGAGGGAGTATCATTTATCAAAATACATGTTATAAATTCAAATTTTAAATTTGAACCATTCAAATTTAGATTTGAACTATAAGTTTCTATTTGCTAATACCCTACTTTTCAGAAAAAATGATTGTGCTTAATTTTAATATACAATTAATAAACCATAATATTATATGACAACTCTGATGTCATAGTTAGCAATTATTGACCCAATTCACAGTTCGCTTTAGTGACCTATCAAAAATTTAATTAACAAATTTATTTTACTTTCACAATATATTATCATATTCATTAAAGTTTTTTCAAATTTAATTCAATTATTAATTAACATAATTTCTTTACAATTAAAATAATGAGACTACATTTATATTATAATTATAATTTTTTTAAATTTAATTATGAATAAAATTTCAAAATGATCAAACACAATAAAAATATAAATAATAAATTTTCTATTTTTTCTAAGTTATTATCTTTATTTTATTATTATCCACTTAAAAGTAAAATATAAATAATTTAAGTATATAAATAATTATGAAAATTATATGCCTACTAATCTATTTTTTTAAAATTGATGAAGAACAAATGGTTAAATAATTTAAGTATATAAATGATAAATTTTCTATTTTTTTTAAGTTATTGTCTTTATTTTATTATTATCCACTTAAAAATAAAATATAAATAATTATAAAAATTATATGCCTACTAATCTATTTTTTTTTTGTCTTTTTTTGTTGTTTTACTCCTTCAATCCCATAATTATTAACATTTTTTTGTGTTCGTCCCACAATTATTTTCACACCTTATAAATGGAAACTACTACTTTAATTTTATTTTCATACTATTCACACATTTATACAAAATTTTATAGTTACTTTTACACTTAATCCAACTAATTTATTATTTTAATAAAACATCATTCTATTTAAAAAAAAACGTGTACTCCAAAATGTGAAAATACTTGTGAAATAGAGGGAACATTTTTTAATTTTAAGATTTCCAAAGTATATTGATCTAAAGTTAGGGAAAATCAATACTCTCCTAAGGATATGTTTGAAATACACAATAATTGTCGATCCATGTCAAAATTTGCGTATTTTGATTGGGTCAGACATTTTATTACTATATGGACACACTATGTGTTAGTGTAAAGTTCAAGTATATATTACTAGCTAGCCCTTAAAACAACAAATATATGTAGTTTATTGTAACAAAAAGAAAAAATAAATAATTTTATAAAAATATGTATTTTTTAATTTATTATTCTTCTCTTTTAATCTAGGTTCTTTGTTTCATGTTATTATTACTATTTTCATGTAGTAATATGTCTTTTAATAGTCAATAACACAGCCTAGGAGAGCATATTTTTATATTTTTGTGATAACAACTTTCTTCATATAGTAACATATTTTATTATTGAACAGAAAAATAATTATTTATATATAAGTAATAAATATTGTGAATAAATCATATTTGTTTTGATAGTTATACATATTTTGCCTTTATATTCTACAACAAAAAAACTTATTTACACAAAAAACAAATAAATATGTATGAAAATCTAATATTTATTCTATTTCATGCCAAAATTAGCCTCGTATTTTTTTATTAAAATAATTTAAGTGTCAAAATAATTTTGGGACGAGTATGAGATTTTGTCAAAGTTAGGGGTGTGCTTCTATTTCTTTTTAATTCAAATGGGGTAATAGATAGATGACGCAAAATAAAATTGGGATCCATTTCACCGTGGAAAAAAACCTTAGTATGGGAAAATAACTTAAAAACCTTGTCAAATGGGGTATATATATTTTTATAATCTCTTCTCCAGAACATATATTTTTATTTTATGAACAGAATATGTAAACGGCCGTTAATTCCACATATTAGTATGACGAAATAACTTAAAAATTAATAGAATCACCATTCATCTATATATGATCCAACTCTCCAAGTTATATGCAAGGATTAAAATTTCGCGAAATTTCGCCGAAATTTCGCCGAAATTTCGGAATTTTGAGGGTACCGATATGGAAATTCACTTGAACGATTATTTTTCCAAAATTTCGGTAAAATTTCGGTAAAATTTCGGGAAATTTCGGGAAATTTCGGCGAAATTTCGATATCGGTCCAGGGTAATTCAAAATGTGCAGATTATCGAGAAATATCGTGGAAATTTCGGTAATTTATCGGTCAAAATTTCGACAAATTTCGGAAAATTTCGATATATTTCGGGAATTTCTCTAATTTGATGACTTGGTACCATTATTGCTTAGACCAAGATGGTCTTTCTTCTTTTACATTTGAGGCTCATAGGACATCATTTTGATATTAGTTGTGTAATATTCAATAATTATGAATAATTGTTGTATCGTTTTATATGTCTTACGTATGTTTTCTTGATATGTTTGTTGTAAGATTCTCATTTTATTGAGATTTTAAGTTCAATTAATGTATTAAGACTAGTAATAATATTGTCTAAAATTTCATGTTAAATTTCCATCATTTTAATGAAATTTCCGTGAATTTTCTATTTTTTACCGATATCGATATTCGATATCGATATTTCCACCGATATATCCATAAATTCAGGGTACCGATATTTCCGTCGATACCGATATTTTCATCCTTGGTTATATGCACCCACAAATGTTGAGTTTAAATCATAATTCGTCTGGTAACTATTTGACAAAATAGATTTAGTTACAAAATTAATTTTTTATCAGATTTAGTTCAAATTTTCTAATAAGATTCAATTTTAGTCTCAAAATTAAATTTTTATTAGATTTTAGTCCCAAATTAAAGGTAAAAAATGAAATAATATTAGATTTTATGAAAACTACATCAAAAGATTTATCGAAAATTACCAATTTTGATTTTCAAAACGATGTTATTTCACTTTTTACCTTTTAATTGACGCTAAATTTGGGACTAAATCTAATAAAAAGTTAATTTTGGGACTAAAATTGGATCTTATTAGAAAATTTGGGACTAAAGCTGATAAAAAGTTAATTTTTGGGACTAAATCTATTTTGTCAGATAGTTATGGGACGAATTATGATTTAAACTCCACAAATGTTTGAAGTACGCACACCTTAATATAATTTTAAGGAAAATTATTTTGTTTTCTCCTGTAATTTTATCTTTTTTTTGCCCTATTAATTTTTAAATATTAATTTTCGTCCTATAATTTTACCTTGATTTTGGCCCAATTAACTTTCAAAATTTGATTTTTATCATGTAATTTTTACATTTTTTTTTAAATTTTAGTCTTGTGACATCCTCACCGTTCTTTATTTTAATATTCAATGAAGGCTCTACAAAATCAAAATTAAAATGAGATAAAGTTACAGGATGAAAATTAAAATTGAAAGTTAATAGGACCAAAATTAAAAAAGGGTAAAGTTACGGGATGAAAAATAATATATTTTCCTAATTTTAATTGTAAAAGTTAATAACATAAAAGACAAATATAATCCACACATACTTTTAATCATGGGCAGAACTACATGTGTTGTGGGAGGGGCCCTGGCCCCCCTCATCTTCCCAATTTTTTCTTCTGTTATATTACTCCATAATGCATGTATACAACAAATTATATAAGAAATGTAAATTACTTATAATTTAATAAGTTTTACTTGGGTTTTTAATATTTCTTCCGTGAATATTAATTTTTAAAAATATCAATTGTCAAATATACTATCCTTGTTAATAATTCAATTTAAATTTTGTATTAGATAGAATTTGAATTATATTTATTTTACAATATAACTTATTATTAGAATACTTCCCATAAATTATTTGCTATGTCATTGGAATTTTTTTCTTTTTCTTTTTTTCTTTTCATTATATATTTTCCTGCGTTTTCAACTCTTTCCACTCAAGTTTTAGATTTTACCTATTTTCAATTTATTTCAGTGTCATACTAATTTTTTTAATTTTTTTAGAATATATATTGAAAATTAAATTCTTAAAGAAAATTAATATAAATTCATGTGCATATGATATTTTTTTAAATAACATTAGTTCTTTTATTAAAAAAGATATTAATTTGTTAGTATGAGTTATTTCATCGAAAAATACTAAATATTTTATTATAGATTGACAATTATAAATTAGGTGGACAACAAAATTATTTTATAAATGACTAACTTCTTTACATATAAAAGAAAGATTTTGAGATTTAAAAAGTACAAATGCTTATTAATATACAGATTATTAATACATATATATATATATATATATATATTAGTTGCGGAAATAAATTTTTATCATAATATACTCGATATAAAATGAATCAATATTTAAATTTTGGCCCCCCTCTCGATCCAATCCTGCTTCCGCCCCTGCTTTTAATATAAACAATCTTAATTATTGAGTGAATGTACTTTAGACCAAGTGCATCAAATCTGCTATCATAGTGAGATTACAATTTACTACGTAATGAATGAAAATAAGTAATTAAATCTTAATGATAAATCACGTGAACGTGGAAAGATCGGAAGAGAATTAATTAGGTAGAATATATATATATTCTATAATCATGTAGAAGATATCTATAGTTTGCTACAACTTCTCCCTATTTAAATTGCTCAAATATTAGACATAATTAGCGGTCATTCCATCCGACCATTTACAAAAATTACAATGTCCACTCTACGTAAGTCCCTCCTTGTAGTGCAGGTGACCGAGGCTCGAAATCTCGTGTCCAGGGACCGGCACGGTACTTCGAGCCCCTACGCCGTCCTCGACTTCCGGGGGCAACGTAAGAGAACGAGAACGGTGCCGGAGAACTTGAACCCGACATGGAACGAAACCCTAGAGTTCAACGTAAGGGACGTCGTCCCCGGAGCCGACAAGTTGGAGGTCAACGTCTTCCATGATAGGAGTGTGGGGCCCACCACCCAGAATAGTTTTCTAGGGAGGGTGAGGCTCAGCTCGGCTCGATTCGTGAAGAAAGGCGATGAGGCCTTGATATACTATCCCCTCGACAAGAAGGGTCTCCTCCGTTCTGTAAAAGGCGAGATCGGGTTGAAGATTTACTTGGACGACGGCGTTGCGCCGCCCCCTTCCCTGGCGCCGCCGTCCGAGGGAGCTAATCCCTCTGAAGCCAAAATGAGAGTGGAGGCGGTGGTGACGTGGGGGGACCCACATGTGGCGGCGACGTTAGTCGGAACATGTTTGACGGTGGCATTTGTAATGTATTTTGTGCCATTGCAGATGGTGGCGGGGCTGCCGGATATTGTTACTTGATGCACCACATTTTTAGGGACAATATTATGCCAGCTTTCAACTTCTTCCGGCGCCAATCGTAAATAAATAAATCAATCAAATTATTAGTATTTATATACATGATATGAAAGAATTGATGCATGTAAATGCCTTTTTGATGCTCATGTGACAAATTGGATGTTTGCATCGAATTATGTGGTGGTCGCAAGAATTAATTAATTGTATCTCATGTTTTAATTGAATAATAATTTAATATAAAAGTATTTTAATTTCGATATATCCTTCAAAAATTATGAGTTAGTCTTGTAAGGATATCACCACCAAATCAATCATATTTGTGAGAAATAAGGATCGCGAATATTTTTCGGGGGTGAGGATATATATATAATAAATATAGTTAGATAATGAGAACAAATGAAGTACATAACATTGATTTTCCTTCTAAATAATGTAAATATCACCCTATTTGATTACTCCATCTTATTTTATAATTATCCTCCTCAATCAATCTCCCATGATACAATTAACAATTTTATTTTTTGTCAACTTATTCCAAAATTGGAGCACAATACTAATGATGTAACAACTATGAACACAAATTCTCATTTAACATATGTAAGGATAAAGAATGAATTTTTTTTTACCGTTGAAGAATTTGAAACAAGCGTCCCTAAAATGACTATTTCTTCCGTCCCAACTCGAACAACACATGGCTTCGATTTGATCTCCTGCACTCTCGAAGGCATCTCCGCCACAGCCTCCGTCGCGTTAAACCGGCAGTGTGCGGCGGGTGCAAAGGATCATGCTACGATGAGTGAGATTGTGGAAACCATATATTACATATAGCTTTTTCGTGTGATTGTGAGCAGTGGTAACTATCATTTTGCCTCCACATAAAATAGTAAAAGTTTTTGTGATGATGAATTTATGAAAGTAAAGACAAGAAATATTCAACAAGATTGAAAGAAAGAGTTCCATGTGAGAAAGAATGTACCTTGTTTGTTTGTGTTAAATTTTTAACAGAATAATTTTTTCATGTAATAATACACATTTTAATATCTTATACTCTCTCTGTTCCCGTTTT
>JAPKLY010000106.1:64597-132311 GCA_026898435.1 Prunella vulgaris
GTTTTAGGGTCTTTTGCATGCACATTAAAAAAATAAAGTATGTGAGTATAAAATTAAATATTAAAATATAAAAAATTTACTTTATTAATTTTTATGAATGTAAATTCTTTCGTTTATTAGAGTAGGTATTATAAGTACTTTCTATAAACACAACTAAACATTTGGGCATATAATAGCACATATCTAAATATTACAGTAAGACATATTTATATAATACATTTTCTCATGACCCTTCTAACATTTCAACTTATATGCTTTTCACGTCTCTTAAAATTATTCTATTTTCTATTTTTGTTTGTCCCCCAAATTTATTTTTATATTCTTTTTAAAAAATATTATTTTATTATTAAATTCACAAATAGTTATTTTATTTTTTTAATAAATATCATAATTATATATATTATAATATTTTTATTTTATTTATTTTATCTCATTTTTTAAAAATTGTACCCATACATATAAACGGAATAAATTTAAAAGACGGGGGAGTATTATATATGCGAGCATGACAAGCATTAACATAAAAATCTAAGTAGAGATCCTTAATTGGTAGTTCTGAGACTCTGCGTAAAAAGCGATGTTTCAGATTTCATATAATTTAGTCAAAAAAGATTAAAAGCATTGATATAGGTGGGGTAGGTCGGTCGAAAAGGATGCTCATATTTGTCAAAAGCCAATTACTCTCTTCTATAAATATTTCTTATATGAACACAATACTTTTGATTTTAAATCTCATCCCAATGAAAGCTCATTAATAAATTTAGAATATTACTTTTACGAATTTAAGAATTAAAATATACTGATATTTATTTATAAACTTGTAAAATTAAAATATTATTTTTTATTTTTATAAATTTAAGTCAAATATAAATTTTGGAATAAATTGTCAAGCATAAAAGATAGTGTACAAATTTGTAAAAACAAAATTTGAATTTTCATATAGACACAGTAACCTGGCGGGAGTGATTGGTTTTTCATTTTAAAGAAATTTGTGTGCCACCGACCGACTTTCACACGATATAGATTGTAACTCATTGATTCACAAAATATATATTTTCATGCAAAATCACTAATTATGCATACAAAATTAAAATATTTGAAAATGCATGAAGTAAAGTAAGGGAATCTTTGTTTGTAAAGATTATTATCTTAACAAGAAAGCATGCATGCACTGTCATGGAGGTGTCGTTCTTCCACATTAAGTTACAACTTTTTTCCACCTTTTCTCTATTAATTAATCCAACAAATAATTCCACTACACATCCAATTAATTACCACTTCAAATTGACACTCTCATTAATTTCCTTTCATCTTCTCCCACTATCTCATCTAAACAAAACAACCCCCTTCTCCAAATTTAAACTAATTAGCGATTGATTCCCAATTGCGATGCCCATTCTACGTAAGCTGCTCATAGTAGAGGTGATCGAGGCTCGAAATCTCGTGCCCAAAGACGGGCACGGGTCTTCGAGCCCGTACGCCGTCCTCTACTTTCACGGGCAATGCAAGAAGACGAGGACGGCGATGCGGGACCTAAATCCGACGTGGAACGAGACCCTAGAGTTTGAAGTCAGGAAGAATTCCGACATCCTCGGCGACATGCTGGAGCTCGACGTTTTCCACGACAAGAATGTGGGCCCCACCACCCGGAATAATTTTCTAGGGCGGGTGAGGCTCAGCTCGTCACAGTTCGTGAAGAAAGGCGAGGAGGCCCTCATATACTATCCCCTCGACAGGAAGAGTCTCCTCAGTTGGATTCAAGGGGAGATCGGGTTGAAGATTTATTTTGCCGATGAGATTGCGCCGCCGCCGGAGGTGGTCAAATCTGAGCCAGCTCCTCCTCCCGCTGAAGAAAAAATGAGTGAACCATCACCGCCGGAGGCGGATGACAAACCGAACGAGGAAACACCGGCTGAAGCTGCGACGCCGCCGCCTCCACCACCACCTCCGCCGCCAGCAGCTGAAACTGAGAATCAAGAACAGGGCGAAGAAGTGGAGGTGGGGCCCGCTATTCCACCTGGTGTTGGGATGGGGCCCGCTGTCGTTCAAAAGTTTGAAGATCAGGGGATGGCGTCAGTTTCCTCACCGGTCGAAGTAAGCAGGATCAACGGCCCAGATTCAATCAGCCGCGTTTCGTCGGTGAGCAGCTTCGTATCGGATCACTCGGAGAGATCATTAAACGACGTCGTGGGGACCACATTCGACCTGGTGGAGAAAATGCACTACATCTTCGTGCGAGTGGTGAAAGCCCGGTCGCTTCCCGCCGCCGGCAGCCCCGTCGTGAAGATGGCGGTTTCCGGCTTCCAGGTCATCTCGAAACCTGCCCGGAGAACAACTTCCTTCGAATGGGATCAGACGTTTGCGTTCAACCGCGACGCAACGGATTCCTCCACCATCCTCGAGGTATCAGTGTGGGACCCTGCGGGCCATAGCCATTTCCTGGGTGGTGTTTGCTTCGACGTTGGGGAAATCCCAGTGCGGGACCCACCCGATAGCCCTCTGGCCCCGCAGTGGTACCGCCTCGAGGGAGGCGGGGCCCACCGAGGGGACCTCATGCTCGCGGCGTGGCTGGGCACCCAGGCCGACGAATCATTTTTCGACGCGTGGAAAACTGACACAGTTAATGGTGGTAACGCGATTTCGAAATCGAAGGTGTACCAGTCCCCTAAGCTGTGGTACCTCAGATCAACCATCATCGAAGCGCAGGGCATCTCGATGGTAACACCCTCGAAGGAATCAACCTTCCAAGTAAAAGCACAACTGGGATTTCAGTCGCAGAAAACAAAACCAGTTCGTCTCACCTGCGGCGGCGGCGCTCCGTCGTGGAATGAGGACCTGATGTTCGTCGCCGCCGAGCCGTTCACCGAGCACCACTTCATGTTCTTCCTGATCGAAAACCGGCCACCGAAGGAGCCGGTCATCGTGGGCGTCTCCAAAGTGCCTTTGACGTCCATCGAACGGAGAGTGGACGACAGGAATGTGGTATCCAAATGGGTGACTTTGGAGGATCCGAATGAAGAGAAACGGGTTTACAGAGGTAGGGTCCACTTGAGGCTATGCTACGACGGTGGATACCATGTCATGGAAGAGGGTGCACACGTGTGCAGTGATTATCGTCCGACGGCAAGACAGCTGTGGAAGCCTCCAATTGGTACAATTGAATTGGGTATAATTGGCTGCAGGAATTTGATACCAATGAAATCCATCAAAGGAAAGGGGTCCACCGATGCTTATGTTGTTGCAAAATATGGTAACAAATGGGTACGGACCCGTTCGATTTTAGATACTTTGGATCCGAAATGGAACGAGCAGTACACGTGGCCGGTGTATGACCTGTCAACCGTGTTGACGGTTGGAGTGTTTGATAGTTGGGAAGTATTCGAATCGGAGCCTGCCCGTCCCGATTTTCGTATAGGAAAAGTACGTATACGTATCTCCACTCTGACTACGGGTACGGCGTATAGGAGCGTGTTTCCGTTGCTCTTATTGTCCCAAACTGGTTTGAAGAAAATGGGGGAGATAGAATTGTCCGTGAGATTCACACGTGTGACTCCGACACTTGATTTCCTACACGTGTACTCACAACCCTTGTTGCCCGTGATGCACCATTTAAGGCCACTTGGTGTGGGGCAACAAGAGGCATTGAGGGGAACTGCGGTAAAGATAGTGGGGTCCCATTTGTCACGGTCGGAGCCCCCGCTCCGGCTTGAGGTGGTGGCCTACATGCTGGACCCCACGGATTCCAACACGTTTAGCATGCGTAAGGTCCGTGCTAATTGGTTGAGAATCATCAACGTCATAGGTGGGGTGGTGGAGGTGTTCAAGTGGGTGGAGGACACGCGCTCGTGGAAGAATCCGACGGCTACAATCCTCGTACACGCATTGCTCGTGATACTAGTGTGGTTTCCTGATCTGATTATCCCGACTTTGGCTTTGTATGTGTTCGGCATTGGCGCGTGGAACTACAGGTTTCGCTTGAGGACTTCGTTGCCTCATTTTGATACGAAGTTATCGCTAGCTGAATCCGTTGATCAGGATGAGCTCGACGAAGAGTTTGATATGTTGCCCTGTACAAGACCTAATGAAATAGCGCGTGTGAGGTACTATAAGTTGAGAATGTTGGGTGCGCGCGTTCAGATGTTGCTTGGGGATGTCGCCACCCAAGGAGAGAGAGTGCAGGCGCTCGTGACGTGGCGGGACCCACGTGCCACGGGGATATTTGTTGGTTTCTGTTTTGTCGTGGCATTTGTGTTGTATTTGGTTCCGTCAAAGATGGTGGCAATGGCATTGGGGTTTTATTACTTGAGGCATCCGATATTTAGAGATCGGATGCCATCACCGGCACTCAACTTCTTCCGACGGCTGCCGTCACTTTCCGACCGAATGTTATAGGCAGGTGTTACGTGGAAGCAAAATGAAAGATATCTACATCAATATTTGATATAAGAAGATTGATGCATATATAGCTGCCTTTTCTTTTTAATGAAAATGTATGATGTAATGGTTATAATGTTGTGCTGAAGCAAAGGCAAGTAACTTGGGTCATGTTTCAATTTGGAAGGTTGCATGTTGTCATGTTACAATTTGGAAGCTGCATTGTGGGGTTTTTTTTTTAAAAAATATTGTGATTTTTATTTTTATTTATGCAAAATAATGTGACTTTCAAGATGGTACGATACTAAACAAAATCGTGAACGATAGTCACGATTCCATCAAAATCATGAACCAAGCTTGCGTTTTTGCCTTTCCAACATGCATTAAATTAGTAAAATCGTGATCTATGTTCACGGTTTACCTCCCAATCTGCTTCATTTTATTGCCTCTATTATTGCTTTCCTCGAATTCCTATCTAGTGGAAGACATGACCACGTAATTTGCTAAAAAAATAAAAAAATAATTTGTAATAAACAGAGAACAAGTTAGAACTTCATGCAAATTTTATTCCATGAATAAAAAAACTTGTACATAAATGAAGTTCTAGCATGTTCTCTGTTAACTATACCAATTAATTCTCTATTTTCTGAGCAAATCACGTGGTCATGTTTTCTACTAGAAAGAAATATGAGACAAGTAAGATTTTTTTTTTGGGATAAATTGTGAACATATATAAGATCATGATTTTACTGTTCAAATTGTCGGAAAATTTAATGCATGCCGGAAAAGCAAAAATGTGAGATTGGATTATGATTTTTGTTGGAATCGTGACTATTCTTCACGATTTTTGTTTAAGATCGTAACAATCTTGAAAGTCACCTTATTTACAAAAAAAAAAAAAAAAAATTACAATATTTAAAAAAAAAAAAAAAAAGCTGCATTGTGCGTATAATTGATGGATTTTTATGACAAAATGATATCACACTCATGGGCCTAATCATTTTCCAATTTAGATGGCCTATTGTTGGATAAGGCCCTATGGGCTGGAGAGTTGGTTATTTTAGGATGCTTTTAAAAGCTTAATTACTACTCCCTCCTACCATTTTGGTTGTGCACAGTTATTAAAAAAAAGTAAAAATAATATATAAAAGTGAGAGTATTAGTATAAAAATTATTTGTTTATAAAAAAAGCACTTATGTGATGTGTAAAAATGAATGCATGTGTATTTAAAATGAAAATAATGATTGTAATATTTATATTTGGGTTAATTTCATAAAAATGCACCACCTTTTACTCAATTTTCAATTTAATTCCGAATTTCACGATTATTATAAAAAATTCCAACCTTTTGAATAATTTCAATTCGATACACATTTTTTATTTTCGGTCCGCAATTGATGACGTGTCTCGCTGGAGCGAGTGAAAGATTGTCACGGTGGCGTACACGTATTAAATTATTTTTTAGTTTTCATATCATATCTAATATATAAAAAAAACAAAAATTTATATTACAAAATGTTTTTTTGAATGAGATTTACAATGAAAAAAATATTTTTTTACACCAGATTGGTAGACTTAAAACGACACTCAAAAATATTTTTTTAATATAACTTTTGTTACTTTTTGTGTATATGATATATGACCTGGAAATTAAAAATAAAAAATAAATAGATAATTTAATACGTGTACGCCAATGTGACAATCTTTCATGCGCTCCAGTGAGACACGCCATCAATTGCGGACCGAAAATAAAAAATGTGTATCAAATTGAAATTCTTTAAAAGGTTGGGATTTTTTATAATAATCGTGAAGCTCAGGATTAAATTGAAAATTGAGTAAAAGATGGTGCATTTTTATAGAATTAACCCTTTATATTTTAGGTAAGTGGACTATTTATTGTGGACAACCGTTTAAGGCAATGTGGACCATTTATCATGGACGGAGGAAGTATAAATAAATATAATGTATATATTTAAATATGTATTATGTAATTATTATGTCATATAGGATCAACTATTTTAATAACGACCAGATTCAGTCAGTCGGACCAAATTGGACCGAAAGTACTTAAACATAGCTCAATACAAGTTTCTCATCTTTTTATTTTCAAAATATTAATATAAATTTCTCATATTATTTTTATAACATTTTTAAATCGGGAAAATTACAAAATAATTTATAAAATTGATATTAATTACAAATATATTATGTGCAGAAAAATATATTCTTCTGTATAGAAAAAAATTACTTTTTTACAAATATTATAAACCAATTTATAAATATAATCATTTTTCTAAATCAATATACAAATGTCTAAACGACACATCAAATATTATTCTTTTATTTCATTTTACTTATATCAATCATCTGAATTTATTCTTCATTATCTTTACATTTTATTTTATTTTTTATTTTTAATTGCATCAATTGTACTACATTACATTTTATTTTAATACTCATGCAATATCTTCCTTGAGTTGGATGGAGGAAAAAAATATATCCACATTAGTGCAAGCAATTACATATATAAAAAAAATATCCGAAGCATATTTATGTGTGTGTGAGAGATCCATATGCATCGTCATCAAAATCAGAAAAACTTGCAACATCGATCACTTCTTCTGTCCACCCAATTTTGACACTCTTCTTTAAGAATTATCAACAAAATAACACACATAAGTAATTGGAGAGTAAATCTTGTGTAAAAGTGTTTTATAGTTTGAAATTAATACTATTATTTAATTTATTTTTAATTTTAAATGTGTCATTAATTAATTAGAAAATTATCACTTTTTAAAAATAATTTTTTTAAAAAAGTGATAATATTTTTTTGTAAAAAGCAACTTATCATTTTTCTTTAGAAATGTTATCACATTTTAATATAATTAATCATATAAGACAGTCTATTACAATTTTTTAAAATACCCCGTTTATCATTGTTTGGTGTTACCAACTTCAAAATACATCTCTCTACTCTAAAACACTAAAAGAAAATAAAGAATTGCCTATAGTGTTTCAGCAACAAATTTATAGTAAAATTATCTATAAAATGAATAATTTATCTATGAAATAATTTTTTTATACAATTAATTACCTTTATGCAATTTTCCTACAAATAATTATCTATGAAAATTACACAGACAAAATTTTTATAGGTAAAAAATAAGATGTTGATAAAATAAAAAAAAATTGTAGATAAATTTATAATCAAATCTCCACTACAAATTTTTTTTGTTCTACTTATTTTCTATTACATTAGTTCAATTTCAGATAGACAAACGAAAAGTATCAATTTTCTATAAACCTAGCAGTATTTTCGATTTTTTGCAATTCTATATTACAAAAATTGCTTTTTTCTTTATCTTTTCTGATGAAATATAAATTGGAGTTATTGATGGCTTTGTGGGCCTAAATCCTAATGGGTACAAATTAAGGCACGTTAATATCCCAACAATGCATCATACACGTCACAAATTTTTTTCTACTTATTTTCTACTCCTTCCGTCCTTAACCAATTTGCACACTTTTTATTTTAAATTGTCCTAAATCAATTTGCACACTACTTAAAAGGAAAACATCAATTTACGTGCACACTCACAAAATTTTCCACATATTTACCCATATACTATTACTTTATTTAAAAAATACATTTTTTCTTAAATCACGTGTCATCCCAGGGGTACAAATATCCTGGTACAGAGGTAGTATTACATTTAGTTCAATTTCAGATAGACAAACGGAAAATATCCATTTTCTATAAACATGCCAGTATTTTCGAATTTTGCAATTCTATATTACAAAAATTGCTTTTTTCCTTTTTTTGTTCTGATGAAATATAAATTGGAGTTATTGATGGCTTTGTGAGCCTAAATCCAAATGGGTACATCCAGCAATGCATCATACACGTCATAATCATAAACAAGAAAAAAGCCAAACTACTTTTTTCCATTATAATATTAGTGCCACTTCTATTCTATCTATCACATTTATATTTATTCCCCCTCTCTCTCTCTCTCTATATATATATATAGAGAGAGAGAGAGTACTGGTGTCCGACTATTTTCAATGGTTGCTAGAGAAGTAACATCACTGTAAGTTTAATTACTTCTCTTAATTCCATTTCCTGTCTTTATGATTCGTTGCCCATTCATTAGCTTGAAGTTTTTTGCACATTAATATAATTTTATCTAAATTTAATTTGGTGAATGAATCCTTACTTGACATATATATATAGTACGAGAAAGCTGAATTCTCCACACTTTCAGCGGAAATCGAACCCTAATACCGGTCGGTAAGAATTTTAAAGTTAGTTAACGTCATGGTTTTATGAATATTTCATTTAACAAGTGGTGTTGAGTCTTATACAAATTTAATGCTGAAGATCTTGGTGATTTTAGCTACTGTTCTAGTTTTATTTTGAATGATTGTGATGGAAGATTACTACTCCCTCCGTAATACGCTCTGATATTTGTATTTGGTTTAATGCAATATGTCGAAACGTATTACGGGATATTGTGAGGTCAGATATGAACGTACTTTCCAAAGATATTTTTTTAATTCATATCAAATCTCACAATATCCCGTAATACATTCTAACATATTGCATTAAACCACGTGCAAATATATGAACGTATTTTTCGTGGACGGAGGTAGTATTTTTTAATCTTGTGGATATTTTTCATGTCCATTAATTTTTAATAAATATTATTTTTTTTAATTAAAAGAAAACATCTTCATTGAGTTTGAATTGGGATGATATTAAGGACAAAGTTGGAACACGATTTCTTACATCATTCAC
Source organism: Prunella vulgaris (assembly GCA_026898435.1). NCBI lineage: Eukaryota > Viridiplantae > Streptophyta > Magnoliopsida > Lamiales > Lamiaceae > Prunella > Prunella vulgaris. The sequence goes on from JAPKLY010000106.1 coordinate 73,771, forward strand.
TTGATTTCAAACACGATTCAAGATTCCATATATAAGACATTATCTTGCAAGAGAAAGAAACAAAATTTATCTAGAGATGCATGTGAATCGTGGGCCCCATCACCCAATTTTTGTAATTGCAATCTAATCTAATTAATTACAACATTTTATGAAAATATGCAATTCTAGATAGTTTTTCCAAAGAAATCTCGCAGGGTCCACATTTATTTCAAAATGGTCTCAAATATTTTCTATTTGTTTCAATTTCTCTATATAAATGGCCCCAAAAAATATAAAATTCATCTTATTTTTGTAAAAAAAAAAGAAAATAGGTGCGTGTTCTCTAGGATCAAAAGTTCAATTTCCTCACTTTTTCTCATGCAAAACGACATCTTTTGGATTAAGGGTGTCACATTGAGTGACCACGTCAAACACAACCACGGGGATGCCTAAGTCTAAATTGCCAAAAAACTTATAGTTGGTGATTAGTTTGTAGTATTCAAATTGTCAATAAGAAATAATAATTAGGTCAAAAATATTGATTTTATTTGCAATTAAACCTCGTATAATTCTAGGTTTAATGTGTACAATTAATCGGCAAAGATATTATTCCCTATACTGCATATTGCTTCTCTCAATTTTTTTCACATATTGTATGTGCCTTGTGCATTAATTTATACATGTACATTGATAGATATTGTTGAAAATGGAGAGAGACCATACATTTGTGATAGGGGTAGTTGTGGTATTTTGGTTCTTGGGAGCCTCAGCAGAGTACAGAGTATATCAAGATCCTAAAAAACCATTAAATCAAAGAATTAAGGATCTCTTACAAAGGATGACCTTACAAGAAAAAATAGGCCAAATGGTCCAAATTGAACGAGTTGTGGCATCACCCGAGGTGATGAAAAACTACTACATAGGTCTATCTCAATTTCTTTCATCAATTTCGTTTTTAAAAATTGAAGTTATTATTTAAGGGCAAGACTATTGATACCCGAATTTATGCTCAATACACTCAAGCGTACAACACATTATAGCATATCTTCCATATATAGCTATAAAATGTGTATTGAACAAAAACTCAGGTGTCGATAGCTGCACCCTTATAGTACTATATATCAAGAATGGTTGATGCCTTTTGTACTTTAGGGAGTGTTTTAAGTGGTGGAGGGAGTGCTCCGGGCCCTCAAGCAACTCCGGAGGTGTGGATTGATATGGTGAACAATTTCCAAAAGGGTTCGTTATCAACCCGTCTAGGGATTCCCATGATATATGGAATCGATGCTGTTCATGGCCACAACACAGTTTATAAAGCCACGATTTTTCCTCACAATATTGGCCTTGGAGCTACAAGGCAAGTCTTTGTTGATTTTAATATGTGAATGAAAAATCTTCATTTTTATTTTAGTACATATTTAAATATTGGTTCAAAAAAGTGATCATATATATTTGTTCAAAAATATTATCATATTTACAAATTAGTTTAAAATATTGCACAAATGTTTAATTTTTTTTCACAAAAAAAAAGTTTATTTTTGCATTCAAACTATTGATTCTTTTGATGTTGCTTTTATATATACTTTTTACATAAGTTGGTCACTTAAGAGTTCAAAATTTAAAAGTCTAGAGGGGAATGCTTTTACCTCATGGCTTTATTCATATCCTAACTATTATCAAACAATTGATGTTTATCTTCTACAATTTTTTTGCCACACTCATCATTTTCACTATTAAACAATTTTTTTTCTCTTAAACATGAATAATTTTCTACAAACACTATGTTAAGGGCCCTTAATTCCACATATCTATTCACTTATTATATTTCTATGTATCATTGGAACAGAGATCCTGAATTGGTCAAGAAAATTGGGGCTGCAACTGCTCTTGAACTCAGAGCAACTGGAATTCCCTACACTTTTGCACCTTGCATTGCAGTAATAAAAAAAAACTATTGTATTAGTCAATAAAATTTATGTTCATAACTTAAAAGATTATGTAATAATTAATTTTTAAAGTGTTTTGATAGGTGTGCAGAGATCCAAGATGGGGGAGGTGCTATGAGAGTTATAGTGAAGATCCAAAGGTTGTTGAATCAATGACTGAGATTATTTCAGGATTGCAGGGAGATATACCTTCTAATTCGAGGAAGGGTGTGCCTTATGTTGATGGAAAGTAAGACCAATAAATATATTCTTTAAGAACATGTAAATGCATCACGGCTCTACACACTCAATAAATATATCAACGAACATTTACGTATTGGTTCAAAAAATGATCATATTTAAAAATTAGTTCAAAATATTTGCACAAGAGTGTATATTTTAATTTGTATAGAACCAATTTGTAATTAGTTTTATTTTTCTGAACCATTTTATACAGAGAAAAGGTTGCAGCATGCGCTAAACACTACGTAGGCGATGGTGGAACGATCAAAGGCATCAATATGAACGACACAGTGACGAGCTTCCATGGATTGCTTAGCATCCATATGCCACCCTATGATTATTCAATAATCAATGGAGTTGCAACGATCATGGTCTCCTACTCGAGCTTCAATGGCTTAAAGATGCACGCTAATCGTGACCTTATCACTAGCTTTCTCAAGAACAAGCTCAACTTCAGAGTAATTGAACTTGTGTTTTATTTTTCATAAACATGAAATGCTACATTTGGTTTTTCTAAAAAAATTCCCTATGTCTATGTATCAGGGATTTGTGATCTCCGATTATCAGGGGATCGACCTAATTACTACTCCGATTCATGTTAACTATACTTATTCGATTCTAGCCGGAGTTGGTGCTGGTATAGACATGGTGAGTCTCTCTTGACGGATCTAGAATTTTACTTTAAGTTGGGTGCAAAAATGTGTATACATTTATGTCCTATAAGTTAGGGTGGATAAAATAACTATTTTTTTTCTCTAGTTTGTTGATTTTAATATCATGCCTCCAATTTTTGTCATAGTTGTTCAATTTTAGTTTTAGAGTATCCAATGCCTTATTTCAGTCCTTTGAGACTATAATTGGATTTAAAAAAAATTGGACATCCTAATCCCAAAACACTATCATGTTACAAATAAATTATACGAGGTCCATCCTAAATTACATGACGTAAATTGATATTAACTCGATTTAGTGTATTTGTGCAGGTCATGGTTCCGAATAACTACACAGAATTTATTGACGGACTAACATTCTTGGTGAACAACAACTTCATTCCCATTAGCAGGATTGATGATGCTGTGAAAAGAATCCTAAGAGTTAAGTTCATAATGGGATTATTTGAAAATCCAATTGCGGATTACAGCTTAGTAAAGTACTTAGGTAGCAAGGTTAGTTGCAATTTTATGTTTTATTTTGCCAAAATTTAATGTATATTCCGTAGTTTCACATAAGAGTTATTGCCCTGCATGCAGCTACACAAAGAGTTGGCAAGGGAAGCCGTGCGAAAATCGCTCGTGCTACTAAAAAATGGCAAATCTGCAGAAGAGCCATTGCTGCCGCTGCCTAAGAAAACATCAAAAATACTTATTGCAGGTTCTCATGCTGATGATATTGGCAACCAATGTGGTGGATGGACTATTAAATGGCAGGGGCAAAGTGGGAATATCACAACCGGTAAGCTTTGTGTGTATACTAATATAATTTCTTTTCTATGATCAATTGATATCATAACTAATTAAAAATTAATTTATGTGAATGTACAAAATCATGCAGTTAATTAAGAATGGATGGAGAACTTAGGTGAAAAGTTTCACATTCCAATTAATGTTCAATTGAATATTTTCTTAATGATTGAATAGGTACCACGATCCTCGAGGCCATAAAGAACACGGTCGACCCTGAGACCGAAATTGTTTTCCATGAAAAGCCAGAGGCTAAATTCGTACAATCCAACGAGTTTTCTTATGCCGTTGTTGTGGTAGGCGAACCGCCTTATGCAGAGAGTTGCGGGGATAGTTCGAACTTGACATTACCGGAAAGTGGCTACAGTACTATTTCAAACGTGTGCGGAGTTGTTAGATGTGTCGTTGTTCTTATCACGGGTCGACCCGTTATGATCGAGCCGTACGTACCACAGATGGATGCCCTTGTAGCTGCTTGGCTACCCGGAACGGAAGGCCAAGGTGTTGCCGATGTTTTATTTGGGGATTATGGTTTTAGTGGTAAACTATCACGTACTTGGTTCAAGACAGTTGACCAATTGCCCATGAATATTGGTGATCCTCGTTATGACCCGTTATTTCCATTCGGGTTCGGGCTTACCACAAAAACTTCTAGAACCAACTCATGATTTGTGTATCATATAATTTTTTTTTGAGTCAATGATTCGTATGCGAAATAATTAATTTTGTAGTGAATTTTAATACATTTTTACATACTTGTAGTAATTCTAATTCCTAGCATGCATGATGATATAACTATAATAAACATGTTTTGAATTCCATGTTTAACAAAGATGAATCTTGTTAACTCGTTTATGTGTTTAATACCTTTTATGAATATTTAATTTTTTATAAAGATTCTTATAGTTCATATATATATATATATAACATATATTGACCAGTTTAGCAATCATATTCGCCTTTCTAGTTTTCTAAATAGGGTTTTTTTGCCGTTGCTTGGATTTTTATTTAAGAAAGTAGAATGTGTGAAAAAAATAAAGGTTATTTAAAAAAGTAAAATGTGTGTTTAAATAAAAGACATTCCAAATTGAAAATGTAAAATATTGTCTTTATTATATAAAACACATTTTTTTTAAAAAGTGTGTTATCCCGTGGAACACAAATTCCTGCGGAACGGATGGAGTATTAATTTCAATATTTACAAATTTAATTATATCAAAATAAAAAATAAACTGTCCAATATATAAGGCTGTCGGCAGCTCTCTGTTGGGCATCAAAATTCAAAAAAAAAAATTGGGATAGTGGTGCAACCTTTTGATGAATGGTACTGATAAACATGGTCTTATAATTATTGTCACTTCTATTCTATCCAACATTATTTCTTTATTTGGATGTCCCTTACAAATTTGAACACCATTAAAAAAATATTAATTTATATGCACACTCACAAACATATACACATATTTATCCGTATATCTTATTTTATATATAAAATATATTTTTCTTAAAAAATGTATCATCCTATAGAGTGCAAATTCATACGGGACGGTGAAAGTATTTCTTTTAATATTTACAAATTAAATTATATCAAAAAAAAAAATTACCTAATATATCTGTGACACTTGGCAAAATCTGCCACAACCTGAGGCTATCGGCAGGTCTCGGTTGACTTCAAAATTAATTTTGTTTGGATAATGGCTAACCTTTTGATTAATGGCACCGATAAATATGGTCATATAATTATTGTCACTTTTATTCTATTCAACACAATTTTCTTATTTAGACGTCCCTCATAAATTTGTGCCCTATTAAAAATTTTTTTTTGTTTTGCGTGCACAATCACAAACATATACAATATTTATCAATATATCACTACTTTATATATAAAACAGATTTTTCTTTAAAAATATGTCATCACGTAGGTGCAAATTCCTATGAAATAAAAAGAGTATTATTTTTATTATTTACAAATTTAATTATATCAAAATAAAAAATAAATTATTCAATATATATGTGATGCTTGGCAAAAATCTGACAACCCAACTTAAGGTTGTCAGAAGTGCTCGGTTGGGCAACAAATTTCAATTATTATTTTCGGATAATGCTATGACCTTTTGATGAATTATACCGATAAATATGGTCTTATAATTATTGTCACCTCTATTCTATTGAACACACTTTTTTTATTTGAACGTCCCACACAAATTTGCACACTACTTAAAAAAAGAAATATTTATTTACGTGCACATTCATAAATTTATACACATATTTAAATATGCCACTACTTTATATATGAAATATATTTTTCTTAAAAAATGTATCATCCAGTTAGATGCAAATTCCTACAAGACGTGGTAAATATTATTTTTTATATTTATAAATTTAATTATATCAAAATAAAAAATAAACTGCCAGCCCAACCTAAAGTTGTCAGCAGCTCTCAATTGGGCATCAAAATTTAATTTTTTTTGGATAATGACGTGACCTTTTGATGAATGACACCTATAAACATGGTATTATCATTATTGCCACTTCTATTTTATCTAATACACTTTTTTTATTTGAACGTTTTACACAAATTTGTATATTATTAAAAAAAAATATTAATTTGCGTGCACACTTACAAATATATACACATATTTACCTATATATCACTACTTTATATATAAAATACATTTTCCTTAAAAAATGTATTATCTGTATGATGCAAATTCCTACGGGACGGATGTAGTATTATTTTTAATATTTACATACTCTCTCCGTCCCGTAGGAATTTGCACCCTACGGGACGACACATTTTTTAAGAAAAATATGTTTTATAATAAAGTAGTGGCATATGAGTAAATATGTGTATATGTTTGTAAGTATGCACGTAAATCAATATTTTTTTTAATAGTGTGTAAATTCGTGTGGGACGTCCAAATAAAGAAAGTGTGCAAATTCCTGTGGGACAGAGGAAGTATTTAATTATATCAAAAACAAAAAAACTACCAAATATATATGTGACACTTGGCAAAAATCTGACAGCCCAACCTGAGACTGTCGACAGCTCTCGGTTGGGCTTCAAAGTTCAAAATTTTCTTTTGGATAATTGGTCATTGGCCTTTGATGAATGGTAGTGATAAACATGGTCTTATAACTATTGTCAATTATATTTTATCCAACACACTTTAATTATTTGGACGTCCGACATAAATTTGTCAACTATTGAAAAAAAATATTGATCTGCGTGCACACTCACAAACATATACGCATATTTACCCATATGTCAATACTTTATATGTAAAAAACATTTTTCTTAAAAAATGTGTCATCTACGGGACGGAGGGAGTAGTATTTTTAATATTTACAAATTTAATTATATTAAAATAAAAACATCTTAAAAAATATGTCATCCAACGGGGTGCAAATTTCAATGGGACGAAAGGAATATTATTTTTAATATTTACAAATTTAATTATATCAAAATGAAAAATAAAATTTCCAATATATATGTGATACTTGGTAAAAATCTGATAGCCCGACCTGAGGCCATCGGCAGCTCTCAGTCTGGCATCAAAAAAAAAAAAATTTGGATAATGGCGTGACCTTTTGATGAATGGCACTGATAAACGTGGTCTTATAATTATAAGCAGCGCGTGCGATTCTAGATCAAAGAGGAACTGTCACTTCTATTATATCCAACACACTTTCCTTATTTGGACGTCCTACCTCAATTTATACATTATTAGAAGAAGAAATATTGATTTGCATGCACACTCATAAATATACACATATTACTCATATGCCACTATTTTATATATAATTTTTTTTTTAAAAATATGTTATCCCGTAGGGTGCAAATTTATACTAGACGAAGTAAGTATTAATTTTAATATTTACAAATTTTATTATATCAAAATAAAACATAAACTTCCCAATATAGTTGTGACACTCGGCAAAAAATAATTTGACAGTCCAATCTGAGAATATAGCCAGCTCTCGGTTCGGCTTCAAAATTCAATTTTTATTTTGGATAATGACGTGACCTTTTGATGAATGACACCGATAACCATGGTCTTATAATTATTGCTATTTCTATTTTATCCAACACATTTTTCTTATTTGAAATCACACACAAATTTACCCTTAACTAAAAAAATATTGATTTGCGTGCACACTCACAAACATATAAACATATTTACTTATATCACTACTTTATATATAAAACATATTTTTCTTAAAAAATGTGTTATCCTGTAGGATGCAAATTTCTATAGGAGGGAGTATTATTTTTAATATTTACAAATTAAATTATATCAAAATAAAAAACAAACTTTCCAATGACAACCCAACCTGATGTTGTTGGCAGCTCTCAGTTTTGCATCAAAATTAATTCCGTTTTTTTTTATGATGGCATGACCTTTTGATAATTGATACCGATAAACACGGTCTTATAATAATTTTCACTTCTATTTTATCTATCCAAAACATTTATCTCCTATAAAATTTTCATTTTCATGACTCTTCATCAAGTGTGTAAATGGCGCTTGGCGGTCGGCGGACGGTCGAGTACCTTCAAGCGCCAAGACCGTCTAGGCGGTGCCTAGGCGTCACCTTGGCGGCGCCAAGGTTTTTAATATATTTATAATTATTTTGAAACAAATTCTACTAATATTATTTTTTTCTAATAAATTGTACTATTTCACAATAAATTATAAACTTAAAACATAATTAATAGTATAATACCCAAATGCATTTTTCACAAAATACAACAAGTCCACAAAATACAAATAGTCTGCTTCTCTCTCTCTTTACCCTTTCTCTATCTTCTCGTTTCTTTAATTTTTTTTAGTTTAAGTAGTATTTCCTTAATTACTTATTAGTTGTTGCCACCAAGCGCCAAGACCACCTAGGTGGTGTCAATGTTTTTCTACTTTTTATTTTATTTTTCATTAACATTATTTTTTTCCAAACATATATTAATAAAAATATACATTATAATAAATTATAAATTTAAAACATAATTAATAACTATCATTAAATATAAAAAGTCAAAAAAATATTAAAAACTATCATAATACGACATTGTCCAACTTCTAAATGAAACACAAAAAGAGCAAAATACATAGAACAAATAAATTATGAAGTAGTTCAATTAAACTTTTATTTTTAGTAATTTAGTAAATTAGTTTTTATTTTTTAATTTTAGTTCTAACTTTTAAGTTGAAATTAAAATTAAAAAATAAGAGTAATGGTCATCTAGGCGGTGCCAAGACGGTCTCGGCGGCCGCCTAGGCGGCCTCGGCAATGCCAAATGTGTTGGCGAATTTTTCTCGGCGATTTGACCTTGACGTCGGCGGCCGAGAACCTTCAAGCGCCTAAGCGGCCGACTAGGCGGTCTCGGCGACCGCCATTTACATCCATGCTCTTCATACTCCCCTCCCTCACTCTCTCTCTCTCTATATATAAATTTTTAAGAGAGAATAATGGTATCGACTTTTTACAAGAGTTGCTAGAGCCTAGAGGAGTAACATCACTGTGAGTTTCATTAGCACTCTCTTAATTCCATTTCCTGTCTTTGATTCTTTGTCCTTTAATTTGAAGTTTTTGCACACTAATATTTTATCTTCTCCCTATACCATATTAATTGTTTCTCTCAATTTCTTTCACATATTGTATGTGCCTTGAACATTAGTTTCTTAAGATCCCCTCTCTGCTCTCTTTATGTAATTGGAGAGTAAATCTTTGTGTAAAACTGTTTTATAGTATGAACTTAATATTATTATTTAATTTATTTTAATTTTAAATGTGTCATTAATTAATTAGAAAATTATCACTTTTAAAAATTAATTTTTTTTAACAAAAAGTGATAATATTTTTGTTAAAAGTAACTTTATCATTTTTCTTTAAAAATGTTATCACATTTTATTATAATTAATCATATAAGACAGTCTAATACAAATTTTTACCGTACTCCGTTTATCATTGTTTGGTTTGCTAACACCGACACCAACTCAAAACTTCAAAATACATCTCTCCACTCTAAAACACTAAGAAAATAAAGAATTGCCTACAGTTTTTCAGCAAAAAAATTATAGTAAAATTATCTATGATCTACATGGAAAATTTTCTAATAATTTAGGCATCTTCATTTCCTACTGAATAATTTATCTACAAAATAAAATTTCTATACAATTAATTACCTTTAAGCAATTTGCTACGAAAATTTACCTACACATAATTATCTATGAAAATTGCACAGACAAATTTTTTATAGGTAAAAAATAAGATGTTGATAAAATTAAAAAAAATTGTAGATAATTTTATAATCAAATCTCCACTACAATTAATTTTTTTTTGTTCTACTTATTTTCTATTACATTAGTTCAATTTCAGATAGACAAACGAAAAGTATCCATTTTCTATAAACCTAGCAGTATTTTCGATTTTTGCAATTCTATATTACAAAAATTGCTTTTTTCTTTATCTTTTCTGATGAAATATAAATTGGAGTTATTGATGGCTTTGTGGGCCTAAATCCTAATTAATGGGTACAAATTAAGGCAGGTGAATATCCCAGCAATGCATCATACACACGTCTCAAATTTTTTTCTACATATTTTCTATTACATTGGTTCAATTTCAGATAGACAAACCGAAAATATCCATTTTCTATAAACATGCATCTTCGAATTTTGCAATTCTATATTACAAAAGGGTGGTGCTATTTGTTCACAATGTGGACGTCCATAATGTGACATTTGTGTAATAATGAAGTTTTGCTCAAAATTAAATGTCCAATATACCCTTTATGTCAAATGAGAATTTTCGCCCAAAATTTTCGTTTGATTTCAAATTCAAATTCAAATGTTGACTTTCTCTCTCTATTTAATAATTCTTTCTCTCTCTTCATTTGGTATTTTCCCAAAACCAAACCAGTTACTCCTATTTTCACTCTAACTTTTCTATTTTCTTCATCCATTTTCGTCTTCCTTTCTTCTTTCTTTTCTTCCTCCATTTTCATCATCATTTCTTTTCTTCCTCCATATATATATTTTAATATTTATACATATAATATATGTTGATTGCCGATTAATTATATAAAATTATCTACATATAATTATAATATTTATATAATATATATACATACATACGGTACAATACATTTTAATATTTATATACATAATATATATACAATACAATAAATTTTAGTTGTGCTAGCTATTTAGTGTATATTTTATTAGCATAGAATTATCAAGTGATCAACGTGGGTTTAGAATTTGACTTAGTATTCAAAAATCAAAATTGAGATATTTTAGGCTTGAGAATTATGAATAACTGTTAGTTAAAGAAATATATTCATACTAGTACATAACCCCGCAGATATGCAGGATTAAAAAAATACTATATTTTAATTTTAAATTAAATTTTTTATAAAATATTGAAGATTATATAATTGTATTAAAAATACTTAATGTAAAGTTTTTTTAATTTTAAATATGATTATTCTAAAAAATGTATTAAGTATTTAATAATTATTTAGTAATTAAAAATAGTAAAGCATAACTCTATATATATATATTAAGCTTGTAATGCTATTATAAATTGATTTTGAGTTTGCAATTTGTGTAATATAATAATTAGTAAGATGACATTAAAACTTTAAATAACATTAAATTGGTACTAACAAGAACATGTTTACTAACTTTTTTAAAAAATAATTATTAAATTAGAAATTATTTTTTAATTTATTAAAATAAATGATTTTTTTAATATATATAATTTAAATTTTAAAATAAGTAATGAGTAGAATTTATTTGGTCTAGATTTATGTTCCTTTTTTTAGGTAATTGGTGTTTGAATTTGGATGTGAGTAAACATTTTATTTTCGTAAGTATTTTATAAAATTAGTTAATTCCTAAGAATTTGTTCTTTTTTTTAAATTTTTTTATTTTTTAAAATAAATGATTTAATGTGAAAACAAAAAAATATTTTGGAAATTAATTCATACGAAATATGTTGATTAATTTTTTATTGAAAATAAATGATTTAATTTTCAAATTTTTCATTTTTGAAAAAAAATGATTTAATTTTAAATTAATTTGAAATTTAATTTTATTTTTTAAATAAATGAGTAATGGGTGGAATTTAGTTGGCCGAGATTTATAGATGGTGGTTAGTATTTTTTTTAACTATCAAAAAGATTTTTTTAAAGATGGAAAACAAAAATATTTAGAAATATGGAGTGATGGAATAGATGGAAAAGTTTGTAAATTAAAATGAAGATGGATAAAGAAGTACAGTTATTTATATTATATTTTAAAAAATATAAAATTATGAGAAAATTATAAAGATACGTAGAAAGCATTGTATCATATAATAAATAATAAAAATTTGAACCGCCTCTAATTTTTAAATTTGAACCGCCTCCAATCAATAAATAATAAATTATATCAATAAAATTTATATGAAATAAATAATATATTCCCTCGATATCAATAAATAATAAAATATATCATATACTTTAATACGAAATAAATTTTGAATATATCATATAATATATCATATTTAGGTACTTATCATAAATTCCGGTCTTTTTTCATAGTATCATATTTCGGGCTTTTTTCAAATTTGGATATATTCCTTCGACATTAATAAATAATAAAATATATCATACAATTTATACGAAATAAATTTTGAATATATCATATAATATATCATATTTAGGTACTTATCATAATTATAATAATGATGATTTATAATTGATATGTATAGTGTTTAAGTATTTCACACTATGAATATTAGTAATTCAATTAGAATGAACACTAGTACCACTATCAATAGTTCACTAGCACTTTATAGTACTAATGTTGATACTACTTAAATGTAAGTCGATATTAGGTCTATATCTTTGTAACATATCTTAAGAATAATAATAATGATAATTTATAAGTGATATTTATAGTGTTTAAGTATTTCACACTAAAAATATTAGTAATTCAATTAGAATGAACACTAATATCACTATCAATAGTTCACTAGCACTTTATAGTACTAATGTTGATACTACTTAAATGTAAGTCGATATTAGGTCTATATCTTTGTAATATATCTTAAGAATAATAATAATGATGATGTATAAGTGATATTTATATTGTTTAAGTGTTTCACACTATGAAGATTAGTAATTCAATTAGAATGAACACTAGTACCACTATCAATAGTACACTAGCACTTTATAGTGCTAATATTGATACTACTTAAATGTAAGTTGATATTAGGTCTATATTTTTATAATATATCGTAAGAATAATAATAATGATGATATATAAGTGATATTTATATTGTTTAAGTGTTTCACACTATGAAGATTAGTAATTCAAGGAAATATTATGAAATAACCTAATAATATTACTCTTTTGTGAGGATGGTACTAGGAAATAACCTAATAGTATGTAATACTAGACAGAGTAGTTCCTGATATCATCCTCACAAAAGAGTGATACTATTAGGATCCCAACATCAATACTTGTAAATAGAATCACTAAATCATTAATCAAATTGATAATCACACACCAAATCACTAAATTTATCATAACATGGAGTTTTGGTAAACATGAGGATGTGTGAGTACTACAAGTGAATATGCCTACTATAAGTATCACAAGTACAATTTCAACTAACAAGTAACACAACGAGTAATCTTTTCGTACAACGAGTGTATATCTTTGAACTAATTTTATTTTTTATATCTAATCTAATAATTGAAAACTAAAATAGATACTATCTTGCAAAACTTTTATTTTTAGTAGTAATTTAAAACTAAAAATTAAGGAAATAGCCTAATAGTATTACTCTTTTGTGAGGATGGTACTAGGAAATAACCTAATAGTATGTAATACTATATTGAGTAGTTCCTAATACCATCCTCACAAAACAGTTATACTATTAGGATCCCAACATCAATACTTGTAAATAGAATCACTAAATCACTAATCCAATTGATAATCACACACCATCATGAATAATTTCTAATACTATCCACATTATTACCAATAAATATTAGTATTATTTTTATTTTTTGATATAACTAATACTACTTGCCAAACATACTATTACCAATAATTTTTATTTTTATTTTTTTAATTTTAGGAACTACTCAGTCTAGTATTACATACTATTAGATTATTTTCTAGTACCATCCTCACAAAAGAGTAATACTATTAGGTTATTTCCTTAATTTTTCATAATATATTATTTATTTGAAAATATATGTTTGTATAAATGAATAGAATGTGACAATCTGTCAGATAAAAAATGACAGGGAGTAGATAAAATAAAAAATTTCAAGCATTAATAAATATTTTTTATATATGTAAATTTTAAAACCTGATTATTTTTATTGGACGGGGGTTAAACATTAATCTGTGTTTAACTATTATTATTTGTATTAAATGGCATTTTTTTAAATTTGTATACTGTTTTTTTTGTTAATCATCCAATTTAATTTATTAATATTATTTATTTTATTTTAAATTTACTTCTTTTCATTATACGTGACATTTCAATTTGTCTTTTCTTTTATATGTTCTTAAATTCTATCACACGGTTATCATTTAATAATTGAATATTATTAATTTTAATTTTAGTTTGCATCTTAATAAAAATTGATAACATGCACGGTTATAATTTAAAATTTGAAGATTTTAATAATATCTGATAACATTCACATTTCTGATATAAGATTTTAATAATACCTGATAACATTCACATTTCTGATATAAGATTTTAATATTATTTATTTTAATTTAAATTTGCATAGAATATTTCGTTAACCACCCACTATGTTTTTAACTTCTTTTAATCGTACGTGGCTTTTCAATATGTCTTTTTTTATATATATATTTTTTAATTCTGTCACACCTTTATCATTTGCATCTTAATAACAAGCACGGTTATAATTTAAAATTTAATTTTTTTAATAAAACCTGATAACATGCATGGTTATAGGCTAATTTTTTCAAATATTGTAATTTTTTTTTTGTTTATCAATTTATGGTGATTTTTAGGGACGTTTGCATTTTAAGTAAGAACGCCAACCCAAATGGCGGCCTTAAGAAAGACCGCCATCTCCATTGGCGGCCTTTGAATGGTGTGCGGGACCCACTGAAGGCTGTCATCTCCACTGGCGGCCTTAGTCTCAATCACCCCAACCTCTGCAAGCTGACATCATACCCTACAACTATACACTCAAATTAATTCCCTATCCGACAAATACCCCACACACCCAAATTAATTCCTACCTCCCTCCATGAGACAAAAACTGGCAGCTACAGGAAGGGCGCCATCTCCATTGCGCCCTCTGACAAAGTTGGCCCCCCACGCGCATATATTCGCGAATCATGCATGCGTGTATATACATGCGTCCAAAATTGTTTGCAGAGGGAATATATTCCCATGCGCATGCTTATACCCGTGAATCATCTACACACATTTTATTTATGTATATAAAGAGAGTTAACACAGAACATGTTATATAAGGAGAGTTAACACAGAACATGTTAAAATGGAGATGAATACGTAAATAAAGAGTCTTGAGGTCAGGTTCAAGTAAGTTTTGAGTTTTATATTTTCAGTATTTATAAATTTAAAATATGTGATTATATATTTATATATTTCATTAATTTTATTTTGTTATTAATGTTGTTAGGTAATTTTGTTGGATGGATTGATGTTTACGATAGTTTCAAGACATACGAGGATCCTATTTTGAAGCATTACACATCTTAAGGTACTTCATGTTTTTATTAAGTATGTATTCAGTAAATTTATTTATGTGTTCAGATTGAAGTTTTATAAAAAAATAAAATTATAGGATTTAAGGAAACTACAGTAATATATGTTCATATTCTGCAGTAATGTATGTTTATGTTCAAGTTATATGAAATTATAGTTTGCTAAATTACAGTAATTGATGTTTATCCTCACTAATGGTTCTCCTATAAATGGCTTCCGAACGATGTGTTTCCTGGGACGACAAGACTGACGAATCATTTGGTCCATACAATTCTTTATACGGAGTCATCCTGATATTAAATAAAAAAAATAACAATATTAATTCTAAATGACAATTATGTATAACAAATAATTCATATATTTACAACTAAACTCAAAACCTAATTCATATATTCACAACTATAATTCACAAACTTACAACCTAATTCACATATTCTCAACTAAATTCACAACTAAATTCATATATTTACAACTACACTAAAAAACCTAATTCACATATTTTAAACTATAATTTATAAAGTTACAACCTAATTTACTAATTTACTAATTTATTTTAATCTTCTTCTTTTTTTATAATTTTTTTTTTGCTAAATATAAATCCTAGGAGAGAAATTAAACGCGTGGGTTTACATTTATTGTGCCATATGTGGATTGTCCTTGACAATGATATATATATTTATTTTTCATAATTCATGAACATATGTGCTGTCAAACCAAAAATACACCTCGTATTTATTATATATTTCTTTAGAATTGCCAATAATTCATGAGTTGGTAATTGGTATTATGTATAACAATTGCATCATATAGTTTACAGTCATTACATTATAATAATAAAAACTTTTAATAAAATAAATAATATTATTTAAATTCACATAAAAATACAAATAAGTTGCAAGATAAACTTGATTACATAAGACGGTTAATTTTTTCAAATATTGTAAAAAAAATTTTGTTTATCAATGTATGGTGACTTTAAAAAGATTAAACTCACAAAAAAATTTAATGTATGATAAATTAAATCATTTACACAACTAAAAAATAATTTATAACTCACAAAAAAAATTAAATCAATTTTCTACTTATAAAAATATATTTCTTAATGTATGATAAATATTACATACTTTTAAAGGGCAGTTTCCGGTGATCTTCGGCGGGTTTCAGGCGTCTCCGGCGAGTTCCGGCAAGCTCCGGCGATTTTCGGCAAGCTCCGGCGAGTGAATTGTGTGGTGCTAAAATCTGGACAAATATAGTGAAGATGAGTGAGGAGTGTGTATGTGTAGAGAGGTAAGTGAGAATTGTGTGATAAATAAAGGTGATGGAGTAGGAGGGATTTAATTTGGGTGGTTGGCAGATGTGTGGGGAGTTATCGGTGATGATGAATAAATGATGTGTGGGGAGCAATTAATTTGGGAGGTTTTTGGTTATGATGAATACATGATGTGTGGGGTTTTGGTTAATTTGGGGGAGCAATTAAATGATGTGGTGTGTGTGCAGAGGGTGTCGGATGAGAGGGTTTTAATTTTGGGGTGGGTGGGTTGTTGATGACATGACATGACAGGGGAGGGGTGATTGAGACTAAGGCCGCCAATGGAGATGTCGGTCTTTCTTAAGGGCGCCATTTGAGTTGACGTTCTTACTTAAAATGAATACACCCCTAAAAATCACCATAAATTGATAAACAAAAAAAACATTACAATATTTGAAAAAAAAAGCCCATGGTTATAATTTAAGATTTTAATATTATTTATATTAAGATTAATTTGAAAATATTTTGAAGGTTTTTGGAGATTTGGTCAATTTACTATAACTTAATAATATGCACGAACGATTTTAATTTAATAATTTTATATTAAACATTTTTCAATGAAAATAAAAATAAAAAAAATAGTAAAAAATAAAATATATCATAATATTTTTTTAGTCAAATCGTATAATGTATCGTAAAAATAAAATATATCATAATATCTCAAAAACAAAAAAATTGAGATATTTTAGGTTTGATATATTTTTCAATGAAATTTAATCCCAATGACATTGAAAAACTAAAAACTTGTTGGAAGAAATTAAACCGCCATAAATGGGATTAGGAGGGAATCAGCCCGCCTAATTATGCTTAAGGTGGGAATTATGGCACCATTAGTTAAATGGTTATTAATGAAATTTGTTAATTAATTTTCATTTAATTAAAGAATATTAAAGATTATGGACGTCCACATTCTGGACAAACATCTTTACCCTTACAAAAATTATTTTTTTTTCCTTTTTTTTTTTGTTATGATGAAATATAAATTGGAGTTATTGATGGCTTTGTGAGCCTAAATCCAAATGGGTACATCCAGCAATGCATCATATTTATATTTATTCCCCCCTCCCTCTCTCTCTCTCTCTATATATATATGTGTGTGTGAGACTGTGAGTACTGGTGTCCGACTATTTTCAAGGGTTGCTAGAAGTAACATCACTGTAAGTTTCATTACCTCTCTTAATTCCATTTCCTGTCTTTATGATTCTTTGCCCATGATTAGCTTGAAGATTTTTGCACATTAATATAATTTTATCTAAATTTGATTTGGTGAATGAATCCTTACTTGACATATATATATATAGTACGAGAAAGCTGAATTCTCCATACTTTCAGCAACCCTAATACCGGTCGCCCGGTAAGAATTTTAAAGTTAGTTAACGTCATGGTTTTATGAATATTTCATTTAACAAGTGGTGTTGAGTCTTATACAAATTTTATGCTGAAGGTCTTGGTGATTTTAGCTACTGTTCTTGTTTTATTTTGAATGATTGTGATGGAAGATTACTACTTCCTCCCTCTGTCCACAAAAAATACGCTCAGATATTTGCACGTAGTTTAATGCAATATGTCAAAAGATTACGGGATATTGTGAGGTTTGATATGAATAAAAAGAATATGACGTACTTTCCAATTCTTTTTATTCATATCGGAACTCACAATATCCCGTAACACCTTCTAATATATTGCATTAAACACGTGCATATTTTTTGTGGATGGAAGTAGTATTTTTTAACTTTGTGGATATTTTTCATGTCCATTAATTTTCAATAAATATTATTTTTTTACTTAAAAAAACATCTTCGTTGAGTTTGAATTGGGATGATATTAAGGACAAAGTCGAAACGATTTCTTACATCATTCACTTGATTTCAAACACGATTCAAGATTCCATATATAAAAGACATTATCTTGCAAGAGAAAGAAACAAAATTTATCTAGAGATGCATGTGAATCGTGGGCCCCATCACCCAATTTTTGTAATTGCAATCTAATCTAATTAATTACAACATTTTATGAAAATATGCAATTCTAGATAGTTTTTCCAAAGAAATTGTACTTTCGATCTCGCAGGGTTCTCATTTATTTCAAAATGGTCTCAAACATTTTTTATTTGGTTCAATTTCTTTATATAAATGGTCCCAAAAAATATAAAATTCATCTTATTTTTGTAAAAAAAAAAAAAAAAGTGTCCTGTAGTACCAAAAGTTCAATTTCCCCACTTTTTCTCATGCAAAACGATGTCGTTAGGATTAAAGGGTGTCACATTGAGTGACCACGTCAAACACGACCACGGGGAGGCCTAAGTCTAAATTGCCAAAATATTTATAGTTGGTGATTGGTTTGCAGTATTCAAATTGTCAATAAGAAATGATAATTAGGTCAAAAATATTGATTTTATTTGCAATTAAACCTCGTATAATTCTAGGTTTACATGTGTACAATTAATCGGTAAAGATATTATTCCCTATACTGCATATTGTTTCAATCAATTTCTTCACATATTGTATGTGCCCTGTGCATTAATTTTACATGTACATTGATAGATATTGTTGAAAATGGAGAGAGGCCGTACATTTGTGATAGGGGTACTTATGGTATTTTGGTTATTGGGAGCCTCAGCAGAGTACAGAGTATATCAAGATCCTAAAAAATCTTTAAACCAAAGAATTAAGAATCTCTTACAAAGGATGACCCTACAAGAAAAAATAGGCCAAATGGTCCAAATTGAACTAGCCGTGGCATCACCTGAGGTGATGAAAAACTACTACATAGGTCTATCTCAATTTCTTTCATCAGTTTCGTTTTTAAAAATTAAAGTTATTATTTAAGGGCAAGACTATTGATACCCGGATTTATGTTCAATACACTCACGCGTACAACACATTATAGCATACTTTACTTCTAGATATAGCTATAAAATATGCACTATTGAACAAAAACCCGGGTGTCGATAGTTGCACCCTTATAATACTACTATATATCAAGAGTAACTGATGCCTTTTGTACTTCAGGGAGTGTTTTGAGTGGTGGAGGGAGTGCTCCGGGCCCTCAAGCAACTCCGGAGGTATGGATTAATATGGTGAACAATCTCCAAAAGGGTTCGTTATCAACCCGTCTCGGAATTCCCATGATATATGGGATCGATGCTGTTCATGGCCACAACACGGTTTATAAAGCCACAATTTTTCCTCACAATATTGGCCTTGGAGCTACAAGGCAAGTCTTTGTTGATTTTAATATGTGAATGAAAAATCTTCATTTTTATTTTAGTACATATTTACATATTAGTTCAAAAAAGTGATCATATATATTTGTTCAAAAAATATTATCATATTTACAAATTAGTTTAAAATATTGCACAAAATGTTTAATATTTTTTCACAAAAAAAAATATTTTATTTTTGCATTCAAACTATTGATTCTTTTGATGGAGCTTTTATATATACTTTTTACATAAGTTGGTCACTTAAGAATTCAAAATTTAAAAGTCTAGAGGGGAATGATTTTACCTCATGGCTTTATTTATATCCTAACTATTATCAAACAATTGATGTTTATCTTCTACCATTTTTTTGCCACGCTCATCATTTTCACTATTAAATAATTTTTTTCTCTTAATTATAATCGCTAAACTAAATCACCTTTTGGAAAACATGAATATTTTTCTACAAACACAATATGTTAAGGGCCATTAATTACTTAATTACACATATCTATTCACTTATTATATTTCTATGTATCATTGGAACAGAGATCCTAAATTGGTCAAGAAAATTGGGGCTGCAACTGCTCTTGAACTCAGAGCAACTGGGATTCCCTACACTTTTGCACCTTGCATTGCAGTAATTAAAAAAAAAATTAGCCAATAAAATTTAAGTTCATAACATAAAAGATTATGTAATAATTAAATTCTTTTGATAGGTATGCAGAGATCCAAGATGGGGGAGGTGCTATGAGAGTTATAGTGAAGATCCAAAGGTTGTGGAATCAATGGCTGAGATTATTTCAGGATTGCAGGGAGATATACCTCCCAATTCTAGGAAGGGTGTGCCTTACATTGATGGAAAGTAAGACCAATAAATATATTCTTTAAGAACTTGTAAAAGCACCACTGCTCTACACACTCAATAAATATATCAAGGAACATTTACGTATTGGTTCAAAAAAATTGATCATATTTGAAAATTGGTTCAAAATATTTGCACAGAAATGTATATTTTAATTTGCATAGAACCAATTTGTAATTAGTTTTATTTTTCCGAACCGTTTTATACAGAGAAAAGGTTGCAGCATGCGCTAAACACTACGTAGGCGATGGTGGAACGATCAAAGGCATCAATATGAACGACACGGTGATGAGCTTCCATGGATTGCTTAGCATCCATATGCCACCCTATGATTATTCAATAATCAAAGGAGTTGCAACGATCATGGTCTCCTACTCGAGCTTCAATGGCGTAAAGATGCACGCTAATCGCAACCTTATCACGGGCATTCTCAAGAACAAGCTCAACTTCAGAGTAATTGAACTTGTATTTTTTTTTTCATAAGCATGAAATGCTACATTTGGTTTTTCTAAAATAATTCCCTATGTCTATGTATCAGGGATTTGTGATCTCCGATTATCAGGGGATAGACCTAATTACTACTCCGATTCATGTTAACTATACTTATTCGATTCTATCCGGAGTTGGTGCTGGTATAGACATGGTGAGTCTCTCGTGACGGATCTAGAATTTTTCTTTAAGTTGGGTGCAAAAATGTGTATACTATAACATAGTGGAGTTGATACCAATTTATGTCCTATACGATGTCCATCCTAAATTACATGATGTAAATTGATATTAACTCGATTTAGTGTATTTGTGCAGTTCATGGGTGCGAATAACTACACAGAATTTATTGATGGACTAACATTCTTGGTGAACAACAACTTCATTCCCATTAGCAGGATTGATGATGCTGTGAAAAGAATTCTAAGAATTAAGTTCATAATGGGATTGTTTGAAAATCCAATTGCAGATTACAGCTTTGTAAAGCACTTAGGTAGCAAGGTTAGTTGCAATTCAATGTTTCATTTTGCCAAATTTTCATATATATTCCATACTTGCACTTTAAGAATTGCAATTGCACATAATGGCATGCAGTTGCACAAACAGTTGGCAAGGGAAGCGGTGCGAAAATCGCTCGTGCTACTGAAAAATGGCAAATCTGCAGACGAGCCATTGCTTCCGCTGCCTAAGAAAGCATCGAGAATACTCATTGCAGGTTCTCATGCTGATGATATTGGCAACCAATGTGGTGGATGGACTATTAAATGGCAGGGGCAAAGTGGGAATATCACAACTGGTAAGCTTTGTATATATACTCATGTAATCATTTTTCTATAATCAATTGATATCCTAGTTACTTAAAGGGTCACTTACGAAATTATACAAAAATAATGCACTATTTTCAAACAGGTATAATATGCAAAAAAAAAAAAAAAAAACTCTATTATTCAACTTATTTTTACACTATTATGCAAAAAATTTGTATCTATTTGAAAATAATGCATTATTTTTGTACCAATATGTTATTATTTCTTAATTAAAAATTAATTTGTGTGAATGGATAAATTTAAGCAGATAATTAAGAATGGATGGAGTAATTAGGTGGAAATTTTTACATTCCAATGTTCAATTGCATATATTTTCTTAATGATTGAACAGGTACCACGATCCTCGAGGCCATAAAGAACACGGTCGACCTTGAGACCGAAATTGTTTTCCATGTAAACCCGGAGGCTAAATTCGTACAATCCAACGAGTTTTCTTATGCTGTTGTTGTGGTAGGCGAACCGCCTTATGCAGAGAGTTACGGGGATAGTTCGAACTTGACATTACCGGAAAGTGGCTACAATACTATTTCAAACGTGTGCGGAGTTGTTAGATGTGTCGTTGTTCTTATCACGGGTCGACCCGTTATGATTGAGTCGTACGTACCACAAATGGATGCCCTTGTAGCTGCTTGGCTGCCCGGATCGGAAGGCCAAGGTGTTGCTGATGTTTTATTTGGGGATTATGGTTTTAGTGGTAAACTTCCCCATACTTGGTTCAAGACTATTGACCAATTGCCTATGAATATTGGTGATCCTCGTTATGACCCGTTATTTCCATTCGGGTTCGGGCTTACCACGAAAACTTCTAGAATCAACTCATGATTTGTGTATCGTGCATATAAATATTTTTTGAGTCAATGATTCGTATATGTGAAATAATTTTGTAGTGAATCGTAATACATGGTGATATAACTATAATAAACCTGTTTCCAATTCCATGTTTGACAAATATGAATCTTGTTAACTCGTTTATGTGTTTAATACTTTTTATGAATATTTTACATTAATGTCGGGAAAAATGTTTGTAATTTTTATAAGGATTTTTATAGTTCATGTGGATATATATATAACATATACTTACCAGCTTAGCAACCATATTCACCTTTCTTGTTTTTTAAATAGATTTTTTTTGCTGTTGCTTGGTTTTTTATTTATGAAAGTATAATGTGTGTAAAAATAAAGGTTATTAATAAAAGTAAAATGTGTGTTTAAATAAAAGACATTCCAAATTGAAAATGTAAAATATTGTCATTATTATATAAAACATCTTTTTCTTTAAAAAAAATGTGTCATCTCGTGTGGTGCAAATTCGTATAGGACGGATGGACTATTTTTTAAATATATATTAATTTAATTATATCAAAATAAAAAATAAACTGTCCAGTATATATGTGGCACTTGACAAAACTCTGACAGCACAACCTGAGGTTGTCGGCAGCTCTCGGTTGGACATCAAAATTCAATTTTTTTTTTTTTTGGATAATGGTGCAACCTTTTGATGAATGGCACCGATAAACATGGTCTTATAACTATTGTCACTTCTATTCAATTCAACACACTTTTTTTATTTGGACTGTTGATAGGCGAACTTAATCCAAAAGGTTATCACAGAGAAGCTCGGCGAGGTTGGCAAGAGCCTCGCCCCAGCTCCCAATAAGTCAGGACCAACGACTAATTGCACGAGGAGAGGGAAGACCATTGGAAAGCTTCCCCACTAGGAAGGGAGCTCGCCCCTACTCACGGGCCAAGCTGAAGTCCACCACTACATCGTCCCCGAAATAAGCACAAGACACTGAAGCTCGCCCGGAAGCCCGCCGAGGTTAGAGGCGGTGGGCAACGTGTGTATAGAGGGTAAATAGATATGTAGTTGGACTGAGCTTTGTAAAGGTAGCATTGTGAGGGACCGAGACGAGGGTCAAGAACCCTCGTCAACACCAAAAGCCCAATAGGCTCATAAGGTGCCACCCCTCATTTGCACACCTATAAATAGGTATCTCTTGTAGTATTCTCTCTCCAACTTAATCATAATACACATTTACTTTCTCTCTCTAAACTCTCCACTTTTTCTCTCTATACTATCCATCCAAAAACACATATTCTTGAATTATTGTTTGATAGGATTAATATGCTATAATAGCCACATAAAGAACATCATTTGTAAATTCTATCAACAATTTGGCGCTAGAAGGAGGGTGGTGCTAACCCAAAAAATTTGAGAGCAAATAGTGAGGGTTTGTTTGAAGGTTTGAAGATTTGAAGGTGTTCTTGACAAAAGCTCAAGAACACTTGAAGATACACACATATTTCACTCTTTGAACAAAAACCCAGATTTTCTGGTCTACAAGTTCTGCAAAAAGGTTTTCAAACGCACGCGTGTACACGAATAAACCAAATTCTGGATAATTTGTCACACGCAAGGCTAGATGAAAACTCGGACAGAATCACCTTGGCTGGAAGTCAGCAACCTCGGCGGCCTCCTTTGATAAGCTCGGCGACCTTCCCCCTACGAAACCCCAGAATGCCTAAGGAACAAACCTCGGCGACAACCAGGAGGTGGAAGGGAGGCAACCAGGACCAGGCCGAGGGGGAGACCTCGCGCCGAGCTCCCCAGAAGAGCAATGCTCCGCGACCTCCCCCGCGAGTTTCAGTAACTCAGGAGGAGTTAAACCCCGCCCTGAGGGACCTCGCCAATAACCCCGACGAGCTCCAACGCACAATTGCAACCCTACAGAGGTTGCAGCAAAGGCAGCTCGACGAGCTCGCCCTAGTACCTCGGCGAGCTCCAGTCAACAAGCCTCGGGAGCAAACAAGGCCGACCCAGGGCACCCAAACTCGGGGTCAATACAGTGACCTTCCTACTGAGCAAGAGGCGAGCTCCGCCCAAGCTCGCCAACACAAGGAACGCACCGGGAAGGCCAAGGTGGTAGAGGAGCCAGCTCCGCATACTGGGCGAGCTTCGGCCTATGCCGAAGCATCCGCCACCCACCAATCGCGGAGAAGGGAGGTCCTCCAAGGCAGGTTGGGGTCGGGGTATGGGGAAAATGAACGAACAGCGGCCCCGGCAACGTCTCAGAGGGGAGAGTCAGACCTACAACCTCGTAGGTCCACCCACGACCGATTGAGGAGGCCCGCGACTGATAGATTGGGCCCCAACGGCGGGCACCAATTCTGGCCCGTCACGGAGGGGTCACCCAAGAGTGAGGCACCTCAAGGGATTGCGTCCACGAGGAGCACGACCTTCGAGCAACCTCCGCCGGAGGTGGCCCACAACGACGAGTTGACCACGTTGAAAAAGGCTGTCGAGCTGCTGTTGGCACAAGTAGCAGCCAAATCTGGCGGACATGACGCCACCACTCTCCCCGCATCTCCATTGGCACCCGTCATCCTTAGAGCACCGGTTCAAAAGAAAGTCCAATTCCCGGTGATGTCCGCATATGAAGGCGAGTCTAACCCGAAGGTCCACCTGGCCAAGTATGCGGACTTCATGATCTCAGTGGGTGCCACCGATGCCACCCAATGCCGAAACTTCCCGCTAACCCTCGTGGACCGAGCCCACCGCTGGTTCTCATCACTCGCCCCGGGGTCAATTCATTCATTTGGTCAATTCATTCATTTGGCCTTACCCAGAAACACCGACTCGCCAACATCCACCAAGGCGAGAACGAGACCGACCAACAATAACTGGAGAGGTTCGATAAGATATTGCTGGAAGGCGAACCGGTGAGTGAGGACACCAAAATCGTCGCGGTGATGGTGGGACTAAAGAAGGGCACCGAACTCTGGAAGGAAATGCACTTAGCATGCCCGAACACCTACACCGAATTTCGACACAAAGTCGGGGTGTTCGTTGCCATTCAGGAGGCCCTCCTAAAAGAGGTCGGTGCCCCGGAAGAGAAGAAGCCCTATGGGAAGAAGCCCGGGGGTGCATACAAAGCCCCCCAGAACTTGAAAGCTTTCGGCGATGGGGATGAGTTCAAAGAGAAGCTCAACCAGGTGCTCACCGTCTCCATCGACCATGTCTTCACCGCGGTTAAAGGCAAAGCCATACTGGACGAACCAAGGAGAATCCGCTAGGACCGCGCGAAGCTCAACCCCAATATGTGCCTACCACCTGTTGATCGGCCACTTCACTAGCGAATGCCGAGACCTCCTCAAACAATTGTGGAAATTTTATGAGAATGAGAAGCTAGCCCAGTTCGTGAAGAAGGCACCGGCAAAGAGGACCAGAGTCGAGAGGAGGGAGGTCTCCGATGACGAAGGGGATGATGAGGACCAACGTGACCCTCAACATAGGCGAAGGGCACCTCCCCAACCTCAGCAAAACTTGGAGCCGACTAGAGAACTTCTGGTTCTCGAGGAAGTGATCGGAGCTACCGGAGGTCTCCAAGATGGGGGATCCTCCATTTCCAGAAAGAAGAGGAAGGCCGAAGTCCGGGCCATTAACCAAGTTCAGGAAGGCAGCTCCAGCTTCAAGCCCGCCGCACAACCCGTTGATGAACTGACTTTCTCTTCGGCGGACCGGGAAGGGGTACTGACGCCCCACAATGACTCGTTGGTGATAACCTCCAACATCATGAACGTTCGAGTTCACAGGTTACTTGTGGACACCGGTGCCTTCACCAACATTCTCTTCAAATCCACCTTAGATGCCTTAGGTGATTTTGAGTCGTATATAGAACCTAGCAAAGCTAGGATAGTGGGGTTCGGAGAAGCTGTAACCGTCCCCCAAAGTACTATTAGGTTGAGCGTCCAGCTTGTATCGGCCGAGGATCCGGAGTGGAGACTGACTAGGCTAATAGATTTCCTTGTTGTCGACCAGCAGTCCTCCTACAACGGGTTCCTTGGCCGCCCTTTTATCAATGAATTCAAAGTGGCATGTTTGACCTACTACTACTGATCAAAGATGGCCGGGTCAAAAAGTCTGTAACGCAGGTTCACATCCTTGAAGAGGACGTACAAATTCCGGTGGACAAGCTGAACATCCTAGACATCATCTCAACAGAAACGGAGTTGATGGAGGTAGGCGACCTGCCAGAAATTGACCAAGTCTCAGAACCTGTGCAGGACACACAACCGGCACCAATGGTGGGAGTGGAGGAAATCCAAAATAACCAAGTGCCGGAACCGGTGCAAGATCAGCAACCTACACCCATGGAAGTGGTTGATGAGGTCCAAGATGGAGAACCTGCGGGAGACTCCCCAGGTCACAGAGCCTCCCCAAGTGGGTGAACCACCAGAAGTGGCGAAAGTTGATGAACTTGTCCAAGTTGACAACGAAGACGATGACCTTGAACCACGTATAGGTCACGAACCAATGCAGATATCACAAGACGAATGGGATGAGTTCATCAACGATCCAAGGTGGAAAAGTCAAAAGAGGAAGGCCGCTCCCATGGAGGAATTGACAGCACTCCCGGTGGACCCAGAAAGGGATTTGGAACTCTTCATAGGTTCCGAGTAACCAGAACCGTACCGGTCGAGGATGGAGCTGTTCCTGATGTCCAACTTGGATGTGTTTGCCTGGTCCCACGAAGATATGACGGGAATCCCGTTGGAACATGCATGTCACCGACTCAACATAAATCCGACGAGGAGACCCGTCCGCCAGAAACGAAGGAAGTATGGACCAGACAAGTACGCGGCCCTGACCACCGAAGTTGGGAAGCTGTTGGACAACAAGCTGATCAAGGAGGCCTTATGTCCACAGTGGGTCGCGATCCCCGTCCTGGTGAAGAAGAACAACGGAACTTGGAGACTGTGCATCGACTTCACGGACCTAAACAAGACGTGCCCGAAGGACAACTTCCCACTTCCCCACATTGATCAGCTTGTAGATAGCACCGCAGGCCATGAGATGATGACATTCATGGACGCTTTCGCGGGCTATCACCAGATAGCATTACACCCGGATGACCAGGAGCATACGACGTTCTACACCAACAAAAACATGTATTGCTGGGAAAGGATGCCGTTCGGACTTATCAACGCCGGAACAACCTACCAAAGGTTGGTAATAAGATGTTCGATCAACACATCGACGAATCTATATAGGTGTACGTGGACGACATAGTTGTCAAGAGTTTGAGAAAGGAGGATCACCTCGACCACCTGAAACAAACCTTCGACATACTACGCCACTACAACATGAAACTGAACCCCAAGAAGACCAGCTTCAGAGTACATTCAGGAAAGTTCCTAGGGCATCTGCTGAGCCAACGAGGGATAGAAGTCAACCCGATGCAAGTCCAATGCATAATCGAGATGGGCACACCCGACTCCGTCCAGAAAATCCAAAGGTTGACCGGATGTATGGCGGCCCTGAACAGGTTCATCTCCAGATCTGGTGATCGAAATCATCCATTTTTCGAGGCGATCAAGGCAAACACACGCAGATATAAGGAATCAGCTAAGGCTAACAGGCTACACCTTAAAAACCACTTCGTGTGGACGAGCGAATGCCAACGAGCCTTCGAAGACATTAAAACGTACCTGGCAAATACACAAGTCCTGTCGAAGCCGGTACCGGGTGAGAAGCTATACCTATACCTTGCTGCATCGGAGGTTGCAATTAGCTCCGTCCTGGTTCGAGAAGAGGTGAAAACATACCTACCAGTGTACTATGTGAGCTTAGTATTACACGAAGCTGAGTTGCGATATACCCCAATGGAGAAGCTAGCTTATGTACTGGTGATGAGTGTTAGAAAATTGAGGCCCTACTTCTTCGACCAACCGGTAGAGGTGTTGACAACATTCCCACTACGCCAGATACTGCAGCGGCCGGACACCGCAGGACGCTTGTTGAAGTGGTCACTAGAAATTAGCCAATACGGTATAACCTACATACCCCGAACATCGATCAAGGGACAAGCGCTCGCCGACTTTATCATCGAGCTAACTTTCCCACAAGATCCGACGAGGGGGCGTATAGCTCCGTGGCACCTCTACGTCGACGGATCATCAACTAGCACAGCGGCAGGAGCCGGTGTAGTCCTAATCAGCCTGGACAGATAAGTCTTCACCTCCGCGATCCGCTTTGATATTAGGGCAACTAACAACGAGGTGGAATACGAAGCTTTGATAGCCGGATTTAGGTTATCATTAGTTGTGGGGGCAACCAATCTTTAAGTTTTCGGAGATTCCCAGCTAATAATATCCCAAGTCCGGGGAGAGTACGAGGCAAAAGACCAGCAGATGATGGTGTACCAGAAGATAGCGGCACATCTGATCTCGATGTTTACGCAGGTTTACATCAATCAAATACCGAGGCTGGAGAACACACAAGCAGATGCCCTAGCCCGACTAGCTACCAGTAACGACGAAGCTGAGGTCACGAAGGTTGTGGTCACCAGACTAAAAAACCCCTCGACGTCCGATTACAAAGTGAATCAGACCTCGAGTGGGGGGCAGGAAGGCGATGAAGATAGTGAAGATTGGTGCACTCCGATCCAAAAATACTTAAAGGATGGAACGACCCCAAGGATGCATGGGAAGCTAGTCGGCTAGTGAAGCAAGCAACCAGATATACGTTGGTGAATGGCCAACTCTATAAACGTGGATTCTCTCTACCCCTACTCAAGTACTTATCTAAGAAGCAAGGGCTCGAGGTGTTAGAAGAAATTCACGAAGGAATTTGTGGAAGTCACGCTGGGGGGCAAGCTCTTGCATACAAGACAATCAGACAGGGGTATTACTGGCCCACTCTTCGCAAAGATGCCATTAGCTTCGCACGGAAGTGCCGAAAATGTCAACTTTTCGCACCTAATATCCACTCCCCAACCACTCAACTGAAGTCGGTTTTCAGCCCATGACCCTTTGCAAAATGGGGTATCGGCTTGATCGGCCCATTCCCACCTGGCAGAGGAGGTGTAAAGTTTGCTGTTGTAGCAGTAGACTATTACACTAAGTGGGCTGAAGCCGAGGCACTTACAACGATAACACAAGAAAAGATGATCAGTTTTATATGGAAGAGCCTGATCTGCCGATTCGGACTTTCGTAATCGATCATCACGGATAACGGAAGACAGTTTGACGGCCAGAAGTTGAGAGTTTTTGTGGTTCGTGGAACATCAAGAAGCACTACTCGACTCCATACCATCCGCAATCAAACGGCCAGGTTGAGGCGGTTAACAAAATTCAGAAACACATATTGAAGATCTGCCTCGAAGACAAGAAAGGAAGCTGGGCAGACGAACTTTCGGAGGTTCTGTGGTCTTACAGAACATCATACCGAGCAAGTACCGGAGAGACGCCGTTTGCTTTAGCCTTCGGAACAGAGGCGGTAGTACCGGTGGAAGTCCAGAATAAGACTTGGAAGGTGGTAGGATTCGACGAAGAAAAGAATGATGAAGCCTTGGCGGTTAAAAAAGATCTGATTGAAGAGACCAGAGCTTCATCAGAAATGAAGAATGCCACCTACAAACGCAGAGCAGAAAAGTACTATAACTCCCAAGTCCAAAATCGAAAGTTCTAGGTTGAGGATCTAGTACTGAAGAAAAAACTGATGGCCCCACCAGGTGTATTTGGATCGAATTGGGAAGGGTCATTCCAGGTGACCGCAGCCTGGGCAAACGGCACATATGTCCTCGAGGACGCAGTAGGAACGCCTCATCATACACCTGGAGTGCGGCACATTTAAAGAAGTTTTATCAATAGATTGAGATTTTGTAATACACTAGCCGAAGGTTCGCATCAGAAGTGTTGATGACGATCAGTGTAAATTACGTTGCTATATGAAGTTAGAAGTTTTTCCTGAAAAAATATCCAATTGTTCGAAGGTTCGCGAAATACCCAACCGTTCGAAGGTTCGCAAAATATTCAACCATTCAAAGGTTCGCAAAATATCCAACCGTTCGAAGGTTCGCGAAATATCCAACCGTTCGAAGGTTCGCAAAACATCCAACCGTTCGAAGCTCCATAATACGCAAGGGCCAAAGCCCCTAATGTTATAATCTAAAGGCTCAGAGGCAAAGGCCAAAGTGCCCCAGGTCAGCGAAGGTGTCCTTCTTAAAGGATCACTAAGCGCCTACTGCCATAAGTTAGAAAAATTCACGAAAAAGACGGTCAAAACGTCTAAGGTAAGGTTCGTGAAACCCAATCACCCAACGTGAATTAAACGAGGTACAACTCGCTACCCCAAGTGGTGTAAGACGAGCGATTCGCGGCCCTAAGCGGTGTAAGACGAAGAATACGTGCCAATCAAACGAAGGTACGATTCGTAGTCTTAAGTGATGTAAAATGAACGATTCGCTTCTCGAAAGTAGAATAAGACATACAAGTAAGTACCAAAAATATAAAGACGAGCCAATCAAAGACATAACACGCGTAAAAGTAAACGAAGACAAAGTTGGAACAAAAGAGTCGCGTTTCATTAAAAAATACTTGAGGAATTTTCAAGCAAAAAATGATGCTTGAAAAATTTGCCAAGTACAAGTAGTGGTGCTAGCCACAAAGGTCGGCTAGCTGACCATCTTTGAACTACAAAAATAAGCTTTTTCTGGGCGAGCTACTCTAAGCTAATCTAAGAAAGCAAGAAAAAAAGCTAAGTTTCCGGAGCTGCGGGAACTTGGGGAGCTGGAGTAGTGGCGACCTCGGGAGCAACCTCGCCACCGGCAGCTTGGCGATCTTGGGGTGAAAGTTCAGGCAATGTGGTGATGTTGCCCGTGAGCCCACTGGTGTCGAACTTAGTGGTGTCGAGCATCGCATCACCACAAGCCTTCTAAAGCTGCTCGATGGTTAGGGGGAGTTCGCCCCTCCTCGTTTGTGGCCTCCTCTCCAGCGACGTTCAGTTCCGGCACGGGGATAGTATTGATGATCTTGAATCGTGCCGGAACGAAGTCGAGTGGGATTCCGAGCTCAGGAAGGTCGCCTATGTCTAGCTCCGTTTCGTCGGGAAAGGGGGCCTTGTCCAGGCACTCTTTGAAGTAGCCCACGACCACCGTAACCTTATCGTCCTTGTGAGCTCGCGCCCACCAGAGAGTCCTCAGAACCTCGGCATAACATTGGACGAATCCTTTATCAGAGGCCTCGGCCCTCACAGCCACCAAATCTGCCGAGGAGGAGGCGTCATTGCGAAGCTCGGCAACTTCGTTGACCTTCGCCGAGAGTTGGTCCCTCAATTTTGAGCACTCCTCGTCGGCGCTCTTCGTCAGACCTCGATGCAGGTCCAGATCTCTCTTGGTCACAGCGTGCTCGCCGACCTCCTTAGCGAGCTTCTCGGCGAGCTCCTCCTCCTTGACCTTTATCCTGGCATCAATGTCCTGCTGGATTCCGGCGAGCTTGCGTTGGAGGTCGCCGAGCTGTTTGAGGGCATCTTGCTCAGAGGTCAGAGACGCGGCAGCCTTCTCCTCGGCGAGCTTCGCCGACCTTTTGGCCTTGTCTAGGGACTCCGCCAGTTTGATGAGGTTTTCACTTTTCTCCTGGCGACCTGATTCCAGTTGGTTCGCCTGGTCGATCACCTTTTGGCTGGCGAGTAGGAGCCCGCTCGCGTAGTGCATTGAAAGCCGGGCATTTTCGACCAGGTTTTGCCCCTCTATGGTCGCTAGCTGGGGAGTTGAGCAGTATCTCGACACCTCACTAACAGTCTCCTGGGCAAGCCCGCGAGGGAGGTTCCTCATCGAGGTGAGGGAGCGGGAGCGCTCGTAGGAGTGGATGGCTTCGTGCCTATTGGGATGAGCAATGGAGGCATAGCTGCGAAGTCAAAACACTTGGGTTATAAAACGGGAACTGGAAGTAATGCTACAAGGCGAAGATAGTGGGCGAGCTACTTACTGAACTCTTTCTTGCTCCCAGCCGAGGACTGTGTCGTCGGTCAACTGAACCCCGAAGGGTGATTGAGAAGGTGGCGACCTTGGTGTGGGAGCGAGGGGCAGTAGACTGGGCAGATCAGCCGTGGCCTGTCCCCGAGCGAGCTACTTGCTCCGAAGCCTCGTCTTGCAAGGCGAACTTTGTCCTTTTGTGACCTTGGGCGTCCTCCTCGCCAACCTTCAAACCGTCCGCCCTGTAGAGACTCCTCTTGGATTGAGTCGAAGCTCGCTCAGGTGTATCCCCAGCTCGCCCATCTCCTCTATTGGTCTGGGCGACCTGAGAAGCCTTGGCCTAAGCTTTGGAGGCAACCTTCTTGGCTCCTGAGTCCCCAGCTTCGCCTTTCTTGCTGGGAGGCTCTGCCTTCTTGCTCGCCTCCAGGGCAAGGGTCGAAGGCAGGGCCAGCTTGTTGGGGCGTGGGGGACCCATCGCAAACCGGCGAGCTAAAGTGTGATAAGCGTCCGGGATCTCGACCTTGAGAAAAGTCACCCAATTGCCGTCTGCAAAAATTGAAGAAAAGTAGTTAGCAACTTGGGCGAGCTATCCCTCTAGTGGACGAGCTTCGAAGGGTTGCAAATATGGGAGTTCAGGACCTTGGACCGTGAGGTGGTGAGGCAGGGTGTGAAGCCCGGCGAGCCTAAGACAATGATGCTGGGTAAGGTGGGCGATCTCTCGATCTTCCTTGCTCCTCAAGTAGCACACAGCTCGCACCACATCGAACTCGAGTGACATCTTGGGCTTGCCGCGGCTAGACTTGTGGTGCTTCGAACCTGCAAAAGAAGGGAGTTAAATTAGTAAATCTAATTCAACCCACGCACACCAAAGTAGGCGACCTACTGCTAGCCTCCCCATATTCGTCAGGGGAAGGGATTCATTCTCCTCGCCCGGAGTTACTTGTAGAAGCTCGCCAGTCTCCGCCCATGAAGACGAACTGTTGCTTTCAGTCACAAATTTTGATCGGGAGGATCCCCTAAAACTTCTCCCCCGGGCGAGCTTTGAGGTAATAGTACCCCTTGCCATCGTTCACTTGCCGAGTTACGGTGAATAGCTCGTTAAGCTGGCGGTGGTCAACTGGTTTTCATACCTCTCTAGTCCAAAGGCCGCCAACGCCGCCAGTAAGCTGCTCCAAGCATTAGGGGTGAGCTGGGTGATGGCGAGGTTATTATCAAGCAAAAATTGGCCGATGATCGGGTGCAGGGGCAATGTAAGCCTGGCCTCGAGGGTGTGTACGTTGATGGCCGTTAACCCCGCCGGAGGCGCATCGGCTCGCTCATCCTTCTCCGGGGCATACAAGAAGATGTCAAGTGGGATCCGGTACCTCTCGTGAAATTGAGAAAGTTGGTACTCGTTGATAACACTTCTGACGTCACTAGCTTTGTAATCTGACTTGTTCGCCGTGTCCAGGTAAGCTCGCCCGGGAAGATCGAAGCTCGCCACATGCTGGGCGACATACTCTTCCCAATCAAACGGATGGATGACATCGGCGGGACTTGGTGTTCGATTAGCTGAGGCTCCGGGAAGTCAATGGAGCGGAACCACTCGATTGTAATTTCTTCAAGGTCGCCTCCTTGTTCATCCACCTCAGCGACCTCCTCGCCAGCCTTAGCGACCTCCTCATCAGCCCCAGCGGGCTCCTCGTTACCATTGGTAACTCTTTCCTCAGGTGCGACCTCCCCAACCTCGCCCCAGACGTCGCGAACGACAGAGCTCGTGGCCTTCTCGCCTGAGTCAGATCGAACTTCGCCAAGAAGCTCGCCTGAGTTGAGGCGAGCTACTGATCCAGCATCAGATCCGGATTCTATGAGGATCAGGGTCATTTGCGGGATGGGGCCGCTATCGGTCATGGGTTATTTTTTGGGATTACGATGAGAGAGGGTTTCACTCGATGATTGAGTCGACATCACAGATTCAAAGTCTTAAAAGTTCGGTGGTCGGAGTTA
Organism: Prunella vulgaris; assembly: GCA_026898435.1. Classification (NCBI taxonomy): domain Eukaryota; kingdom Viridiplantae; phylum Streptophyta; class Magnoliopsida; order Lamiales; family Lamiaceae; genus Prunella; species Prunella vulgaris. The sequence continues at coordinate 108,585 of JAPKLY010000106.1, forward strand.
CGGTGGCTAGATGATCGGAGAACTCGAAAAGTCCCAGGAAACGTCCAAAGTTTCCAGAAACTCGAAGAAATCAAGGAAGAGAAAGAAATGAAGAAAGAAGAAGAACGAGTATTCTATCTTGAAGAACGCTCGAAACTCCATCGGAAGCAAAGGGATGTCGATCGCCGGAAAGTGCTCTAAAATTTCAGAAGTGGTAAAAGTGAGAAATGATCTTGCTTTCCCCTATTTATAGACGTCGGGGCGAGCTTGAATATTCAAAGAGTACAGGGACCGATTTGCAAAGAGTTTGAAAGTTCATCATGATGGGCGCGGGAAACAACGCCTAAAAAACGTGCACGATGCCTGAATTCTCACACCATGGCGGCCTGCAAACCGCCACGAAGAAGCTCGCATACGAAGCTCGGCATCTAACCAAGGAAAAGTTCGCGAACACTCGAGCCTCCGTCCACAGACAAGTCAGCTCGCCCACACATTGGAAGTATCATGATGCGAGCAAGCTGGGGGGCAAATGTTGATAGGCGAACTTAATCCAAAAGGTTATCACAGAGAAGCTCGGCGAGGTTGGCAAGAGCCTCGCCCCAGCTCCCAATAAGTCAGGACCAACGACTAATTGCACGAGGAGAGGGAAGACCATTGGCGAGCTTCCCCACTAGGAAGGGAGCTCGCCCCTACTCACGGAGGCCAAGCTGAAGTCCACCACTACATCGTCCCCAAAATAAGCACAAGGCACTGAAGCTCGCCCGGAAGCCCGTCGAGGTTAAAGGCGGTGGGCAACGTGTGTATAGAGGGTAAATAGATATTTAGTAGGACTGAGCTTTGTAAAGGTAGCATTGTGAGGGATCGAGACCAGGGTCAAGAACCCTCGTCAACACCAAAAGCCCAATCGGCTCATTAGGTGCCACCCTCATTTGCACACCTATAAATAGGTATCTCTTGTAGTATTCTCTCTCCAACTTAATCATAATACACATTTACTTTCTCTCTCTAAACTCTCTACTTTCTCTCTCTATACTATCCATCCAAGAACACGCATTCTTGGATTATTGTTTGATAGGATTAATATGCTATAATAGCCACATAAAGAATATCATTAGTAAATTCTATCAACATGGACGTCCCACACAAATTTGCACACTACTAAAACAAATATTAATTTGCTTGCACACTCACAAACATATACACATATTTATCCATATGCCCTACTTTATATATAAAACATATTTTTCTTAAAAAATATGTCATTCCGTTGGGTGCAAATCCTTACAGGACGGATGAAGTATTATTTTTAATATTTACAAATTTAATTATATCAAAATAAAAAATAAATTGCCTAATATATATCTGACACTTGGCAAAATCTGCCAACCCAACCTGAGGCTACTGGTAGGTCTCGGTTGGACATCAAAATTAATTATTTTAGGAATATGGCTAACCTTTTGATTAATGATACCGATAAACATGGTCTTATAATTATTGCACTTCTATTCTATCCGACACTTTTCATTGAAAAAAATATTGACTTACGTGCACACTCATAAATATATACACATATTTATCAATATGCTATTTTATATATAAAACACATTTTTCTTTAAAAATATATTATCCCTTAGGATGCCAATTCCTACAGGATGAATGGAGTATTAATTTTAGTATTTACAAATTCAATTATATCAATATAAAAAATAAACTGCCCAATATAAATGCGATACTTGGCAAAATCTGCCAGCCCAACTTGAGGCTATCAGCAGCTCTCGGTTGGAAATCAAAATTCAAATTTTTTTTTTTTGGATAATGACGTGACCTTTTGATTAATAGCACATATAAACATGGTCTTATAATTATTGCCACTTCTATTCTATCCAATATACTTTTCATATTTGGACATTCTACATAAACTTGTGTACTATTAAAAAAAATATTGATTTACGTGCACACTTACAAATATATACACATATTTACTAATATGTCACTACTTTATACATAAAATGAATTTTCCTTTAAAAATATGTCATCTCGTATGTACAAATTCCTACGGGATGAAGGGAGTGTTATTTTTAATATTTACAAATTTAATTATATCAAAATATAAAAAACTGTTCAATATATATGTGGTACTTGGTAAAAATCTGACGGCCTAACCTCTGGCTGTCGGAAGTTCTCAGTTGGGCATCAAAATTCAATTATTATTTTTGGATAATGGTGTGACCTTTTGATGAATTACTCCGATAAACATGGTCTTATAATTACTGTCATCTCTATTCTATCCAACACACTTTTCTTATTTGAACATCCCACACAAATTTACACACTACTAAAAAAATTATTGATTTGCGTGCACATTTACTATCTATACACATATTTACGCATATGTCACTACTTTATATATAAAATACATTTTGCTTAAAAAATGTATCATCCTGTAGGGTGTAAATTACTGCGGGATGGAATGAATATTATTTTTAATATTTACAAATTTAATTATATCAAAATAAAAAATAAACTAATTGCCCAACCTGAGGCTGTCGGCAGCTCTCAGTAGGGCATCAAAATATAATTTTTATTTTATTGTGGATAATGGCGAGACCTTTTGATGAATGACACCGATAAACATGGTCTTATAATTATTGCCACTTCTATTTTATCCAATACACTTTTCTTATTTGAACGTCCCACACAAATTTGCACACTATTTAACAAAATATTGATTCGTGTGCACACTCACAAACATATACACATATTTACCTATATGTCACTACTTTATATATAAAACATATTTTTCTTTAAAACTTTATTGTCACGTAAGGTGCAAATTCCTACGGGACAGAGGGAGTATTATTTTTAATATTTACATATTTAATTATATCAAAATAAAAAATAAACTGCCCAATATATGTGACACTTGGCAAAAGATTTGACAGCCCAACTTGAGACTGTCGGCAGCTCTCGTTTGGGCATCAAAGTTCAAATTTTTCGTTTGGATAATGGCGTGACCTTTTGATGAATGGCACCGATAAACATGGTCTTATAACTATTGTCAATTTCTATCCAACACAGTTTTATTATTTGGACGTCCCACACAAATTTGTCCACTACTGAAAAAAGAAATATTGATTTGCGTGAACACTCACATAACTATACGTATATTTCCACATATGTCACTACTTTATATCTAAAACACATTTTCCTTAAAAAATGTGTCATCTACGGGACGGAGGGAGTATTATTTTCAATATTTACAAATTTAATTATATCAAAATAAAAATAACCTGTCAATATATATGTGACACTTGACAAAAATCTGACAGCCCAACCCGAGGTTGTCAGCAACTCTAGGTTGGGCATCAAAATTTAATTTTTGTTTTTGATAATGGCGTGACCTTTTGATAATGACACTGATAAACATGGTCTTATAATTATTGCCACTTCTATTCTATCCAACACACTTTCCTTATTTAAACATCTTTTCTAAATTTGCACACTACTAAAAAAAAGAAATATTGATCTGAATGCACACTCACAAATATATACACATATTACCCATATGTCACTACTTTATGTATAAAATACATTTTCCTTAAAAAACCTGTTATCCTGTATGGTGCGAATTCCTACGGGACGGAGATAGTATTATTTTTAATATTTACAAATTTAAATATATCAAAATAAAAATAAACTGCCCAATATATATGTGACACTTGGCAAAAATCTGACAGTGCAACCTGAGGATGTCTCCAGCTCTCGGTTGAGCTTTAAAATTCAATTTTTATTTTTTATTTTGGATAGTGGCGTGACCTTTTGATGAATGACACCAATAAACATGGTCTTATAATTATTGTCACTTCAATTCTATCCAACACACATTCTTTATTTGAAAGTCACACATATTTACACACTATTAAAACATATAAATATTAATTTGCGTGCACACTCACAAACATTTAAACATATTTACCTATATGTCACTATTTTATATATAAAACACATTTTTCTTAAAAAAATGTGTCATCCCGTAGGGTTCAAATTTCTACGGGAGGGAGGAAGTATTATTATTAATATTTACAAATTAAATTATATCAAAATAAAAAACAAACTTCCAATATATATGTGACACTTGGCAAAAATCTGACAACCCAATATGATGCTGTTGGCAGCTCTCAGTTTTGCATCAAACTTCAATATATATATATATATATATATATATATATATTTGGATGATTGCCTGACCTTTTGATGAATGACACCGATAAACATGGTCTTATAATTATTTTCACCTCTATTTTATCTATCCAACACATTTATCTCCTATAAAATTTTCATTTTCATGACTCTTCATACTCCCCACTCTCTCTATATATGTATAAATTTCTAAGAGAGAGAATACTGGTATCGACTTTTTACAAGAATTGCTAGAGGAGTAACATCACTGTGAGTTTCATTAGCGCTCTCTTAATTCCATTTCCAGTCTTTGATTCTTTGTCCTTTAATTTGAAGTTTTTTCAAACTAATATTTTATTTTCTCCCTATACCATATTAATTGTTTCTCTCAATTTCTTTCACATATTGTTTGTGCCTTGAGCATTAATTTATACATGTACACTGATAGATATTGCTGAAAATGGAGAGAGGCCCTACATTTGTGATAGGGGTACTTGCGGTATTTTGGTTCTTGGGAACCTCAGCAGAGTACAGAGTATATCAAGATTCTAAAAAACCATTAAATCAAAGGATTAAGGATCTCTTAAAAAGGATGAGCTTACAAGAAAAAATAGGCCAAATGGTCCAAATTGAACGAGCCGTGGCATCACCTGAGGTGATGAAAAACTACTACATAGGTCTATTTCAATTTCTTTCATTAGTTTCATTTTTAAAAATCAAAGTTATTATTTAAGGGTAAGACTATTGATACCCGAACTTTTGCTCAATACACTCACACGTACAACACATTATAGCATACTTTACTTCCAAATATAGCTATAAAATGTGTATTGAACAAAAACTCGGGTGTCGATAGCTGCACCCTTATAGTACTATATATCAAGAATGGTTGATGCCTTTTGTACTTAGGGAGTGTTATGAGTGGTGGAGGGAGTGCTCCGGGCCCTCAAGCAACTCCGGAGGCGTGGATTGATATGGTGAATAATATCCAAAAGGGTTCGTTATCAACCCATCTCGGGATTCCCATGATATATGGGATTGATGCTGTTCATGGCCACAACACGGCTTATAAAGCCACGATTTTTCCTCACAATATTGGCCTTGGAGCTACAAGGCAAGTCTTGTTGATTTTAATTTGTGAATGAAAACTCTTTATTTTTCTTTTGGTGCATTTACATAATGGCTCAAAAAAAAAAAAGATCATATATTTGTTCGAAAAAAATAACCATACAAATTAATTAATTCTATAAAAATACACCATCTTTTACTCAATTTTCAATTTAATCCTGGTTTTACGATTATAATTAAAAAATAAAACCTTTTGAGAAATTTCAACATGATACTTAATTTTTCATCTCCAACCAGCAATTGCAGACGTGTTTCGCCGAAGTGAGTAAAAGTTTCAGCATGACAAATTTTAGAAATTCAAACCTCCAGTATTGAGATTTTCCAGTATATGATATGATTTAGGGTAATTTTGTCTAAGGGTATTTGAGTGATTTTTCAAGTATTTTATGAATCTAATATTGAACGCTACAAACATTTAAAAAAACTCTTTTCCCTTCTACAGACAGAAAATGTTTTTAAATAAAAAATATTGTTGTTTTTCATATATGCATATGATATATGATATGAATATTAGAAAAATAAAAAGGTAATTAAATGTGTGTATACTATTGCGGTAACTTTCACGCGCTCCGATGAGACACATCATTGGTTATCGATCGAAAATTAAAAAAAATATGTATCAGATTAAAATATTTTAAAAAAGTTGTGTTTTTTATAATAATGGTGAATTCCGAAATTAAATTGAAAGTTGAGTAAAATATGATGTATTTTTATAGAATTAACCCTTTACAAATTAGCTTAAAATATTGCACAAACTTTTAATTTTTTTTCACAAAAAAATTTATTTTTGCATTTCAACTGTTGATTCTTTTGATGGAGCTTTTATATAACATGATTTTTTTTTAAGAACACAATATGTTAAGGGCCCTTAGTTTCACATATCTATTCACTTATTATATTTCAATATATCATTGGAACAAAGATCCTAAATTGGTAAAGAATATTGGGACTGCAACTGCTCTTGAACTCAGAGCAACTGGGATTCCCTACACTTTTGCACCCAGCATTGCTGTAATGGAAAAAACTATTTTATTAGTCAATAAAATTTATGTTCATAACATAAAAGATTATGTAATAATTAATTTTTTTTGACAGGTATGCAGAGATCCAAGATGGGGGAGGTGCTATGAGAGTTATAGTGAAGATCCAAAGGTTGTTGAATCAATGACTGAGATTATTTCAGGATTGCAGGGAGATATACCTCCCAATTCTAGGAAGGGTGTGCCTTACATTGATGGAAAGTAAGACCAAAATTCACGTGCTTATATATGTTTTTGTGATATATACTTTTAAAACTCGAGCATTTTTAAGAACTTGTAAATGCATCACGGCTCCACACAAGGATCATTTACATATTAATTCAAAAAATAACCATATTTACAAATTTGTTCAAAATATTTGCACAAAAGGTTTTTTTTTTCATAGAACCAATTTGTAATTAGTGTCATTTTTTTGAACTATTTTTTAATTTTCCATCAATATATAAAAATGCGACTCTGTATACAGAGAGAAGGTTGCAGCATGCGCTAAACACTTCGTGGGCGATGGTGGAACGACCGAAGGCATCAATGGGAACAACACTGTGACGAGCTTCCATGGATTGCTTAGTATCCATATGTCACCCTTTTATTATTCAATAATCAATGGAGTTGCAACGATCATGGTCTCCTACTCGAGCTTAAATGGCGTAAAGATGCACGCTAATCGCGACCTTATCACGGGCTTTCTCAAGAACAAGCTCAATTTCAGAGTAATTGAACTTATGTTTTATTTTTCATAAGCATGAAATGCTACATTTAGTTTTTCTAAAATAATTCTCTATGTCTATGTATCAGGGATTTGTGATCTCCGATTATCAGGGGATCTACCAAATTACTACTCCGATTCATGCTAACTATACTTATTCGATTCTAGCCGGAGTTGGTGCTGGTATAGACATGGTGAGTCTCTCATGACGGATCCAGAATTTTACTTTTAAGTTGGGAACAAAAAGTGTGTAATAATTGTTCAATTTTAATTGCTGAGTGTCAAATAAAGGTCATAGTGTGCCTCATTTAAGTCCTTAGATGCTAAAATTGGACACCTTAAGCCCAAAACAGAGAGTGTTACAAATAAATTGTACGAGTTCCATCCTAAATTACATGACGTAAAATGATATTAACTCGATTTAGTGTATTTGTGCAGGTCATGGTTCCAAATAACTACACAGAATTTATTGATGGACTAGCATTCTTGGTGAACAACAACTTCATTCCCATTAGCAGGATTGATGATGCTGTGAAAAGAATACTAAGAGTTAAGTTCATAATGGGATTGTTTGAAAATCCAATTGCAAATTACAGCTTTGTCAAGTACTTAGGTAGCAAGGTTAGTTGCAATTTGATGATTTACTTTGCCAAAGTTTAATGTCTATTATGTAGTTCCACGTAAGAGTTATTCCCCTGCATGCAGTTGCACAAAGAGTTGGCAAGGGAAGCCGTGCAAAAATCGCTCGTGCTATTGAAAAACGGCAAATCTGCAGACGAGCCATTGCTGTCGTTGCCTAAGAAAGCATAAAAAATACTTATTGCAGGTTCTCATGCTGATGATATTGGCAACCAATGTGGTGGATGGACTATTAAATGGCAGGGGCAAAGTGGGAATATCACAACCGGTAAGCTTTATGTGTATACTAATATAATTTTTTCTATGATCAATTGATATCATAATTAATTAAAAATTAGTTTATGTGAATGTATAAAATCATGCAGATAATTAAGAATGGATGGAGTACTTAAGTGAAAAGTTTCATATTCCAATATTAATTCAATTACATATTTTTTTAATGATGGATTAGGTACCACGATCCTCGAGGCCATAAAGAACATGGTCGACCCTGAGACCGAAATTGTTTTCCATGAAAAGCCGGACACTAAATTCATACAATCCAACGAGTTTTCTTATACCGTTGTTGTGGTAGGCGAACCGCCTTATGTAGAGGGGTACGGGGACAGTTCGAACTTGACATTACCAGAAAGTGGTTATAGTACTATTTCAAACGTGTGCGGAGTTGTTAGATGTGTCGTTGTTCTTATCACGGGTCGACCCGTTATGATCGAGCCCTACGTACCATAGATGGATGCCCTTGTAGCTGCTTGGCTACCCGGAACGGAAGGCCAAGGTGTTGCTGATGTTTTATTTGGGGATTATGGTTTTAGTGGTAAACTATCACGTACTTGGTTCAAGACTGTTGACCAATTGCCTATAAATATTGGTGATCCTCATTATGACCCGTTATTTCCATTCGGGTTCGGGCTTACCACAAAAACTTCTAGGGTCAACCCATGATTTGTTTATCATATAATTTTCTTTTTGTTTTGAGACACTGATTCGCGAATGCGAAATAATTTTTTTAGTGAATCTTAATAAATTTTTACGTACTTGTAGTAATTCTAATACCTAGCATGCTAATAAATTAGTTTATAAAGAATTAAATTATAGTAACAAATATTTAATGATTCCAATCACTATTAATTAAATTAAACAATGTGATTAAATGAGATTTTATGGATATGTGTATTTTTCCAATATGTTTACTATATAATTTTACTCTATTATTATTTGATGGACAAATTATGTGTGAGAGATACTTATATATTATATTGTACAATTTGGATTTGACAAGTATTCCACATAATACACGGGATATATGTAATTTTATACACACACGCAAACTAAGGAAATAAGTCAAAGGATGTTTAAAATTTTCTCTCTCTAGTTTTCATCTAGTTTCCATCTCACCTGAGAAGCTTTAGCTTTACGCCACCATCGGCTGCCTTCTCCACAGCGGCCGCCGACCGACACCGCCCTCCCTATCCGACACCGTCCTCCCCATCCGCACACACAGATTCGCCCTTCCCTCCACCGCCATGGCCGCCGGATGAAGTGTTGACTGTCGTTCTGCCGAATCCACCTAGAGGCCACCGTACCTGCGTCGTAGATCGGAGCTCAAGAACTACCACCGCCATCGAAAGACCAGATCTAGGTTGTACCGCTGTTTAATCGATTGTTCTATCCTTGGTTGTAGATATATCCCGTCTGTTTCCTCTAGCCGTTTCAGTGGTTTAACGGGTCCATCCTTTCCAACGGTGCCGTAGTTACGGTGTCGATTGGTGGGATGACCCGTTAAATTTTATTTTCTTTTATTTTATTTCTGTTCTTATTTTAGATCTCTGCAGTTTGGTTTCTGTTTATATTTTCGACTTTAGTTTTCTTCTCCAACTGTAGTAGTTGTGAGATTGTCTACACCCTGTGTATTGTCTCCTTTAATTTAATCTTGTGCTTCTCCCTTGATGTTGCGTTTAGGATTCAATTCTGGTAGTGTGCCAGATGATCTTGAATCCTACGGGACTTTTTGTTGAAGTGAAGGATTGCTCAGAGATAGATGCTAGTTTTAGATGGTGAAAAATCACCTTAGTGTGGGGTGTGTTTTTGACATAGGGCTTATTTTTAGTGTCTGTTTCTGTTTGTAATCTCCATATCCTCCCGATTGGTTTGGAGTAGTCTTGATCCTTGGTTGATGTAGTCAAGGAGTTAGGAAGTGGATCTATTGTACTTATAATATTTATCTTTTATAAAAGATCATTTCCTTTAAAAAAAAAGTCAGAGGATGTTTGACGGAGCTTATAAGCTGTTTAATGACTTATAAGATCTTTTTAAGTGTTTGATAAATTAAAACGTCTAAAAGGTTTATAAGATTTTAAAATGAGTTCCTTACATTTTATAAGCTACAAAAAAAAGTTGGAATATCATGTTCCAACTTATTTTTTTCACCACTATCCTCCACCCTATCCACCTGCCTTTTCTTGGACCCCGTCATTAGTCTCCAACCCCTACCTCAACATAAAAAATAAAATTTTTTATTTTTTATTAAACATAATTTTTGTACAAAAGTATAATAAATTATCAAAAACTTATAAGTAGTGTTGTTATGATTTTCTTTCTCAATTCACTGATACCACTAGTTAAATGTGAGTAAAATTTCAAAATATATCTTAAATTATCTATTAGCAATTAAGGGTTATTTAATTTTTCTTTAAAAAATTAATTGTTAATGATGATAATTAATACCGATAATTTTTATAGGATTTTTTTGTTTTGTTTTTTAAACTTGAAAATTTACCAATTTTAGATGTTCAGACCATAATCGATTGACGTTTTCTAATTGAATTGGAAAATTTAATATCTAATTCTAAATTAATTTGAATTTGTGTTTATAGGTTAGGGCTGGAATTGGATAGCACTTACTATCCACTAATTTTCTAGCAAGAGATTTAAATTGTATAATTAAAATTAAATTGTTTTTTAAATTAATACACGATTTGAATAATTAAAATCGTAATCATCCAAAATTAAAAGAATCAAAATTGAATAGTTAACATCCTAATTATCCAAAATTAAAAGGAATTTAAATTGTTCATGGGATTTTTAAGTGGATTTGAACTTAATTGAACATGGGATTAAAATTATAATAACACGGATTTTCAAATTTGACTCAGTAAATGAATTTAAAATATGAGATATATTTTACAGGGTTATGATCCTGTTTTTTTTTTTTTATAATTCTAATTTGATTTTTAATATTATTATTTTGGATTATTAATTTATAAAGGGGTAATTTTATAAAATTTTTGGCATAAAATAAAGAAATAAAATTATTTACAATATAAAATAAGATTCATTCAATAATATTAAAAAGTAATTTTATATAATGTGAGTTATTTGCAATTAAAAGTTTATTTGCAGAGAAGGCCCGGAAAGAATAAAATTCTTTATCCAGGTACCTCGCTATTAAGTTTGTAACAGCTTATCATAAGACAACGTTTTCAACGAAAATATTTCGGTGCAAAGAATCAATTGGGTTCAGTGACACGCGAGTTCACTCATACACAACACCTACTCCTTCGCAAACTGTGGTCAAATCTGCCCCACCCAGCACTGCCTCACCGGCTTGACTGCGGCACCTCAACACTTTAATCAAGGTCGAGCTTTGACTTCTCTGGCGTGGTTGCAAAGAGAGATGGCCGACGGTTCTTCAATTGAATGACGACGGTGAATTTTGGCTTGACTTCCTCCAATTCAACAACCATGATGGTGGTAGTGGCTTGAGTGACCTTCAATGACGGCTTGTTTCCGGTATCTGGACGGTGAACTTGATGAGTTGTGGTGTTCGATCAGATTTGCGCAGCTAGTTAGAGATAATTTTTGGAATTGTGAGATTTGTTTTGAAATTAATTATGAGATAAAATCAAGGTGTTGTTTGAATTATTAATTTTGGAATTGTGGGATGAGATAAATTATAATGGGTAATGTCATCAAAATAAATCTTTGGAGGTAACAAAAAAAAAAAAAAATTCCCAAAATTTTTATATATTTTTCTTTTTAATTTATCTTGCAAAAATTTACATACTATATCACAATTTCAATCATACACATCCTATTTATAATATTTTTTAATTGAAAATAGTGCGTAAGAAAGGATGCAAGGTCCATTAAAAATAATGTTATTTTTTCAAATTTTTGGAAGAAAAAAAAAAGTTACGTTTTTATTTAGTAATTTTGATGTAGATATTAAGTATCCAAAAATTTAAACCCTAATTTCTGGTATCATCGTCTTCGTGGCGGCGCACAGATCCGAAGTCACTCTTCAGTCTTCACCTCTGTTTCATTTCTCCCAAACCTCCTCTGCTCATTCTCTCTGCCAAATCATCAATCGACGAGCCCTTTTGAAATTGCCTGGAAACTTGAAGAATCCGGTAAGTGTTCTCCACGGGCACTCTCTCATTTTAGGCCTGGTGTAGTTTTTTTTCTTTTAATTTATGGATCTTGTTGTCCGATTAAGGTGTAAATTGCAGAAACAGAGGTGAGAAGAGGGCATAATTATGTTGGACATTAATCTGTTTCGTGAAGAGAAGGGTGGCAACCCTGAGAAAATTAAGGAGTCTCAGCGCCGTCGTTTTGCCGATGTAGGTCTTGTAGATGAGGTTGTTGCACTTGACAAAATTTGGAGACAGCGTAAGAAACAATTCCAGATTTAATCTTGTGTCTAATGTATGTTTGACGCCATTTTATTAAGATTTGCTAAACTCGGTTTTAGGCCAATTCGAGTTGGATGCCCTGAGGACAGATAGAAACAGGTTAAGCAAAGAGTTTGCTCGCCTCAAACTCGTGAGTATTGTTTTTGGTCTTGTAGTCAGTTGATTTCTTGCTACTTTGCTTTTTCCTGATTTTGTTTTAGGATAGGGACTAGGATGAGATAACAAATAATGATTAATTCTTGATGGGAATATAATCTGTGCCTAGTAGAAGATAAGGAAACATAAAATGCAAATCTCAGAGTGGGAAGGATGTTGAGTGACTCTCTACTTGCACAACCTCTATCTTTATTGATTTTTTTTAATGTATCAAGTATCAATCCGAATAATGGACATTGTGGATTTCAAACATCGGTTTTCAAAAACCTCTTTAAACCCAAAACAAACAACTGCCTTACTGCTTAGTAAAGAATATGCAACTAAATTTTATATGTTTCCTCTTGTTATATCTTTCGAATCTTGCATTTAAGTGTTTTTTTTTTTGGTTTTGGAAGTCGGGAGGAGATCCAAGTGTTGTGATTGCAAGTACAGAGGAAAACAAAGAACTGACTGCAAAAAAGGAGGTAGAGGTGCAGGAGGCTCTAACAGCAGTGCAGTCTAAATTGTCAGTTATTGGAAATCTAGTGCATGATTCAGTCCCTGTCGATAATAATGAGGTGCGTTTCCGTCTTTCTTTTTACTTCTATGAACCTGTCTGCTGTGTTGAATAATTTTTTTTCAATGAATAATGAGATGTTTTACAGGATAACAATGTCGTTATTAGGTCATGGGGAGAGAAGCGCGAGGAGCCAAAGCTGAAGAATCATGTGGAGCTTGTTGAGCTTCTTGGTATTGCAGATTTAAAGAAAGGTGTGCTCACTAATAACCATATTTAACTAGATTAAGTTCTCTTCTTTTTGTCTTTTATGCATAGTAACGATAATAAATATTCATTTGGTTAGTACTTAATTCGTGCTTCACTGTCCAGATGGCTCTAGCTATCCCAGATCAACTTGATTTTACTTGTTTTGCATTTATATTACTAATACATTTATCTCTCAGTCCATTTACCCATGGAGCTGTCTGAATTTTTATTTGGATTTCTTTTGAAGCGCCCAACTAATTGTGAACTTTTGACCTGCTCTGACATTGTTTTTGGATAAATCATCAATAACTCATTGATAACACCACCAACCAATCATATGGCAGCAACCAGTTATTCACAATCAACCATTTTCATTTAAAAAAAAATCTAATTTGAATGAACTATTTTTTATATGGTCAGCCATATATTTGGTCCCTACCTTTGATATTCAATTTTTATTCTAGTAGAATGTTGCAATTGATCACAAAGTGACTTTTCATATTTTTAGGTGCAAATGTAGCGGGAGGCAGAGGTTTCTTTCTCAAAGGAGATGGAGTACGACTTAATCTAGCTCTCATCAATTTTGGTCTCGATTTTTTGGAGAAGAGGGGCTTCACTGCATTACAAACTCCTTTCTTCATGAGGAAGGATATCATGGCTAAATGTGCCCAGTTGGCTCAGTTTGATGAGGAACTTTACAAGGTAACAATTTTCCCTAGTTCAATTTAATAACTTGATGATATCTACTATTCAAGAATGTACTTAAATTTGATTTGCATGCTTTCTTTTCACTTTAAACTTAGATGTGACCTTAAGGTTAACATTCCTAGCAAACCAAATCTGACTGGCCATTTCTCGTGCTTTCATCAAGTTCTAAGTTGTGTTTAAGCTGATTGGACTTGCGTCTTTGCCTGTTTAATCTCAATCAAGAATTGAACCCGTAAATCATATAATAAATTTGTTGTAATCCTCAAGTCCAACCATACTACGTTCTCTATTTTAGCCTTTTTTTTGTCTTTGAGTTGATTCTACTTTTGAAATAATGTTATTATCAGGAGGAAATAATCCAACATGCGAAGGACGTTGATGTTATTGAGTACTTTCAGAATTGTGGAAAAAGACATTATTCTAAGAGATGGAAGTATGAGAATCAATTGTCTAGGAATTATAAGTATAACACCGAGTTGTTCTAGCATATGAATGCCCAAAAGTATGTCGGACATTACTGTACATTGTTGAGCAGTCGATAACTAATTCGTTAGTTATATTCCAGTGCTATCAAAGAAGAGCGTGTATCCTGCTTGTGCATTTTTAAAAAGCATTTGTGCATATGTGCAAAAAAAGCATATGTGCAATTTAATTCCTGTAGTAAGCATAATTTGTCTCCCATCCTCTTCGTATGAAAATGTCTAAGCTTTCTGGTAGCTGATAATGTGCTCGACTTTTTGGGATTAACAACAGGTTACTGGAGAAGGAGATGATAAATATCTGATTGCTACAGCTGAACAACCACTTTGTGCGTATCATCTTGATGATTGGATTCATCCTTCACAACTACCTTTGAGGTATGGATCTATGGAAAAAAACCCCAAATTTCTTGTTTATGTTAGCTAAATACTCCCTCCGTCCACCAAAATTGTGCTTCAATGCTTGGGCATAGGTTTTATTGAAAAATGACAAATAGATAAAGTAAGGTGTTGTGGGGTCATGTAGTTATTGTTGCCATTTATGGGTCAGGCAGGCACACTTGTGGTGGATGATGCCCAAGTAAGGAAACTAGACCCAGTTTTGGTGGAAGGAGGGAGTACTGTACAATTTTCTTGTTCAGCTTGTTACTTTTAACTCGATTGATGTTGTGGGTTCTTCAGGTATGCTGGATATTCGTCATGCTTCCGAAAAGAAGCTGGTTCACATGGCCGAGATACTCTAGGAATATTCCGTGTTCACCAGTTTGAAAAGATAGAACAATTCTGTTTAACCAGTCCAAATGCGAATGAGTCATGGGAGATGCATGAAGAGATGCTTAAAAATTCTGAGGATTTCTATAAGCTGGTATCCATCCCTCTCCTACTCTGAATGATATTATGAACTGATAACCCCTTAGTTTAGGATGTGCTATTTCCATTCAAAGTTTGTGAAATTATTTCTTCTGTGAGCAGCTGAATATTCCATACCAAGTTGTATCTATCGTCTCTGGTGCATTGAACGATGCTGCTGCAAAAAAATATGACTTAGAAGGGTGGTTCCCTGCATCAAAGACATATAGAGAACTCGTTTCCTGCTCGAACTGCACTGACTATCAGTCAAGAAGATTAGAAACACGATATGGGCAAAAAAAGGTCTGATTCTTTTCACACTTCATCTCAATTTTGGTGAATTGGGAGGGTAAGATTTTCCTTTATTAGGGTAAAAAATGCTGTGATCTGATTCAACATTTAGGGGGTGCTTGATTCGAAGGGGTATTGTTGGAGGAAGGATTGTCCCTGTAGCAATGTTCTAAAAATTGCTAGTCGCTAGTCGGTCGGACCACTAGGGTCTAGAGACTTAAGCGACTAGCCGGGGATTAGTCGGGGACTAATCGGAAGCAGTAAATATAATTAATTACTTAGTAAATTAATTAATAATACATTGTAGATAAAATAATAAGAAAAATTAATATTACCACCTTTCAATATTAAAATTATAAGTGATAATATCAATAAAACTCAAAATTTAATAAAGTGATAATTTAAAAATCAAAAGAAAATTAATGTTTTAGTTTTAATTTAATTTTATTATAATTACTTAGGGTTTGCCAAAAAATTTTAAAAAGGAGAAACATGCTTAATTGGGAACTATTTAGTTGGCATTTAATCGATCTAATAGTTATCTAGTCGGCCTAGTCGCTATCTAATGGGCTCTAGGCGCCGACTACTACCCCTAAATGTTTTCTTTAGCGACTTGATGTAAATCGGGTCGGCCAAGGGCCAACTAGTGACTAGTCGCCGGAGACTAATCGGTCAAACCGGTCGACTTTTAGAACAGTGCCCTGTAGTGGTTACATTTTTAGCATTGCTCTAGTTTTGGAATATAGGGGACACAATATGATTGTTGGTTGAAGATTAATGAGATGTTAATTTGTTAAACTATTTTGATTCTTATTATCCTGTGCAGAGTATGATTAAATGCTAAACTGATCACTTTTTGTTCTCAGTAATTATTATAATTACCAATTTTCATTCTGATCACCATTCCCCCTTAATTGTTCTAGTGCCCACCATTATGTATCTAAAGGAATAGGTTCTTTGGGTGCAGAGTAATGACAAATCTAAAGAATATGTCCACATGTTGAACTCTACCCTCACTGCAACTGAGAGGACATTGTGCTGCATTCTTGAGAACAACCAGAAGGAGGACGGGGTTGAAATACCGGAGGTTTTAAGACCATTCTTGGGTGGGAAAGCCTTCGTACCATTCCAGAACGCCCCCACCAAAGAGGCCAAAGGGAAGAAAACGGCAAAGGTATGAGTAGCGGTCAATTGTTATTACACATTGCAAAGCGAAGTTGAAGGGATTCTTGACGCATCTCTCTCACTGTCACTATCTAGGCGGAATTATTGAACGTCTCGTCTCATTTTTCTACTCTTGGATCTTTTTGGTCAAGGTGCATCTCCAAACGATCTTTGATCTTACGTTTGCTGTTTTGAAGGTTTTTGCTAGCTATATGCATTAGTCTGAACATTCAGGATACTATTACTCTGATATTTTTAAGCCATTAATTTGTCTTTTTTGTTTTTGTGTGTACACTCGGGTTGGGTCGGGTGGAATAACCTAGAGCTGTACATACGTACATCGATGATGTACATGATCGATTTACGTATATGTGCCCTTTAAGTTATTTCCCAAATCTTGAATTGATTAATCAATCTGTTAATGTTCTTTGAGAAACCTACTTTAATTTTTATCTTAAATTTTGAGTGATTGGATGTGCACATGATTATAATCACAATGCTCAACAGGACACTTCATTCGTTTGAGCCACCAATCAATAAAATGTCACAGTTTGAAGGCTTATGAATCTCAATTTGTCTAAAGCTTCAACAATTTCCAATATTCACTGCTCTTGAAAATTTTTCAATGAGAATATAAATAAATACAAGATAATTGTGATGATTATCAGAATAATAGATGATTAACGATGTTATTTTCTCTTTTTTTAGTAAGGTAATCAACTAATCATCAACAAAGAGAAAAATTCGAAAGTAGATGGCATAAAAGGCCTAGCATCTCAGCCCAAAATTAAAATTTTATTTTTTGTGCCGTTATTACAAATGGGTTTCTTTTTTTATAAAACTTTGGTTTTAATAGTAATATCACTTTCATTTTTAATAAAATAATCAATTATGATATATCATTCCATCTTCAGTAGTCTTTTGATCAGCCTTGATTTAACTTGATTGATTCCTTCAAATCTTCAATCTTCATATCTATCCTTCTGATTTTCTCCAAGTCATCTAGTCAAGACCAGCTATTGCGAAGAACTAAGTTGCTTGACTTGAGATCTTCTATCAGCAAATTTTATCTTATTTGATCTTCTGATTCCCTTCACCTTGATCTTCTGATTATGGTTTGCATGATAGTTGAGTACACCTGATTCTATTTTGGTTTTCAGGGATCTTTTGTTCCTCAATAACTCTATTCTCTTGATAATGTTCTGGATTTACTCTAAGAGTTTCCCCTTAATAAGATCCTAGTCTAGATCTAAACTATCAATAGCTAACTAATAGGATCAACTGATCATATTGCAAGGTCTGTTGATTTTCACATCATCAAAACACTCATATATATATTTTTTTAACAAATTTCTCCTTTTTTTTGATGATGTTAAATTCTAACATAAATAATCAAGAAGGCAAGTAATAGAATAAAAAGAGATCTTTAGAAAAAATTCCAAAAAGAAATAACAAAGTACAAGGAATGATCCTATCACTAGGTCTTCATGATAGCTAAAAGTACTAGATTCTTCTTTTGGAATAACAGTCCAATACAAGAAACTCTTATGGATGTTCTTCAGATGTTGGGTAGATTTGGGCACTACACCAAACATTACATTTGATAAGAAGAGTTCCCTCACTTCAACCCTGTCTATATTTCCATCTTTCATGGAGTTGATAGACGAGCACCGTGATGAAAAGCGCGATCAAGATTAGCATAACCCCTGCAGATAAACAACACTCAAGTAGAACCTGCTGAGTAGGAATGAGGATGAAGCGAGCAAGAGGCGAACAACTTGATAGTAAAAGCAATAGAGGTTGTTGGCTCCAATACTAAAGACCAAGAGCCCCTATGGAGGCCAAGTTAAAGTTGCTCGCCCCTCACCTCTAGAACTCCAAGTAACGACCAGAAAGCATCTATGTGTGTAATTAGCATAAATAGGTTAAATATACATGTATTAGTATAAAACTATAAAAGTGACAACTGTAAGTGATCGGGTCAACTAATACCCAACTCAACAACAAGATCAAATAATGAAAACATCAAAGAAATAATACCTTTCTTCCTCCTTTCAACAATAAACTGGTTCTCTGCTTTCTGCCCTCCGTTGGATCTCCCCTCTGCTAAGCTTCCTCCTCCGACGATCTGCACAAAGTCGGGCCGGAAGGGATTCCGGCGTCGACCCTTCGACGATCAAGTCAGCCCACGAGATATGAATTATTGAATGCGTGAAAGATAGTGTGTGAAAGTATATGAAAATGTGTCTTGAAAACCAAGAAAGTGTAAAAAGAGCTATTTATACCCTATCACTCAATAGGAGGGTATTTTGGTCTTTGCCTCTGTTTTGGGACCACTACCAACAGCCGGATAATGGTAGTGGAGCAATTCATAAGGAAGTTGCAGATAGTACAACATGTGGCATCTTCTTATTGGTAAAGAGTACAAGAATATTCCCCCATGTTGATTTAGTTGGTTGCCTACGCCTATATCCTAGGTTCCAATGATAACGACAAGGTTTATTTTCTTCCCTGTCATCTCAACTTCGAGTACCAAGTAAGTCAACCTCCCAGAGGTTAGAGGTGAGAAGTAAGAGAGGAAGTTTTCTCCTTCACAAGATAACTCTTCATTGTCGGCGGAATCCTCTGCCCTCTGGCAGAGGAATGAGTTTAGAAGGCAGAGCTTACATCCATTCTTTACTTCGGGAATATTTCATTCCCAGTCTATATACCGAGAACTCCTAACACCTTGAGAACTCAGTGTTAATACATCAAGTTTACTTTTCAAAGAGGGATTCCTTCTTCATCCAGTGACCTCTGGGATCTGGCACATTTACTCCCTATCAACTACTCCCCCCTATTCCATGTGAAATGTGCCTGCAAGGCATTTTCATGGAATAAGAAATTACTATCCTCTGTGCACTGGCTCTTACTGCCTAGTGGGTTTTTGATTTTCGGGTTCCTGCCTTCCAATTATTGGACTACACTCCTTATATCTGGGCCGTTCAAAAGAGGCGATCTTTCGGATGGGTCATATCCCTTCATACACGTGTCGTTACGGAAGGGTTGCTTTCCTTCCCTACTTATTCCCTCTTCCCCATAAAGGTAATTCTGATTTCACCTTTCTCGAAAGAACAATATCCTTACCATTCCCATCTTTTCTCTTCAGTTTTTCCCGAGGAGATTTTTACCCTTGCCAGAGATACTCTCCTCCTTCCGTTGCCGTTTCCAGCGATCAACTCTGCACATGTACTCTCTTTTTCCTTTCTTTATTCTTTTCAGGTTGCAATCTACTGCATGTCTTAATTTTGATACCTTTTGTTTTTCCTTCTCCCCTTGTCGGAATTTGGTTTGGTCTATCGACTTAAGATATGTCGAAGGCTTCCCTTCTTTCCGGCGACTCTCGACCGGAGAGTTCCTCTACAGATTAATCGCACTCACGTTCTTCTCATCGCTCCTCTTCAGCCGTTCTAGGGCTTCCAGTTCCGTCTTCTGGTTCTACTCTTCTTTCCGTTTGTCCCCGTAAAACTGTTCCGGAGAAAAACCGATTCCGATGGAATGATGTATCGCATCATACCCATTTAAATCAGAAAGATCTGAAAAGCCTTAGGGATATTTTGGCGCCGCACCCCGATTTCTTAGTGGATCTCCCTACTAAGGATGAGTGCCCCAACCATCTTCCCTTTCCTTCCTTGGCCTTCTGGGTTTCTCAGCTTCATGCGGGTCTCCGCTTTCCTGTGCACCCTTTCCTCTCGGGTGTTTGCAATTTGTACCGAATCACTTTGAACCAGATAATTCCTTCCTCAATTCGCCTTCTGCTAGCATTTTATTTCATCCTAAAGGTAAACGGGGGAATCCCACCCCTGAAATTTTTCATGCCAACCATGATCTTAAGAAACGGGATGAGTTTTATTACTTTAGTTCTAGGAGTCAAGGCCTGGCACACTTTGTGGGTAAGCCTCCTAGCATCGATGGTAATTGGCGAGAGTATTATTTTGTGGTAACTCCTCGTTCTGGTAATTGGCCCTTTTCTTGTGAGCGGTGGCAATATAAAGCCCCAAAATCTTCTCATGCAGCTAAACCTCTTGATGAGGTGATTCCCCAACCTGATCAGAGAGTAATGATTCGTTTGAACCACGTTGCCTCTAAGAATGGATACCCTAGTATATTCGGGCTTTTGCGTGAAACCTATGCCCTGTATCATTTTGGGTTTACTAACCAAAAGTCCTTCCCTACCGATCCTAACGGTATATATATGCACTTCACTTCTTTGTTGTGGTCTTCATTCATTTTGTTGCAGTGTTCTGATCTCTCATTTGTTTCGCAGAGATGGACTGGAAGAACGCCCTCTTGTTGGAGGATGATGAGATGTTGGATATCACTCCTTTAGCCCAACTAGAAGGTTCGAAAGAGACTGACCCCGAGGATGCCACTGATGGGGCTCATGATGTTCCTCCTACTATTTCGGCTCCTGCTCCCCCTATGGTGAAGCTAGAGAAAGAAGATGGGGCTGCTGTTAAGCTTAAGGGCAAAGGCAAGAGGGCCTCTTCCTCCACAGCACTCCTTAAAGGTCCGGCCAAGCGCACTCGTCAAGCTTCTCGTACTGAAGCTCCAGAAGAGATTTCCTCTGAAATTCCTGCTGTTGATTACCCTCGGCTTCTGAGGAAGAAGCTGTTCTTCATTTCTTCAAAGGAATTAAACCTCCATTTCTCGCGGCCAACCCCTCTGATTTGTCCTCTGATCATTTTCGTACTGCCATGTATACGAAACTGGCCGAGGTACTTATAGTTCTGCTTTTTTCTTTCCGTTTCTTTTTCTTTTTTCTATCGGGATGGTTTATACGTTTCTCCCTTCGTGTATAGTTTCTGGCTTTGCAAGCTCACCTCGTGGACAGTGAAGGATCCTCTGATTTAGATCTTTTGCGCAAGGAACTGGACCACAAGGACCAGGAGCTTCTCAAGACTTCTCGTGAACTGACTCAGGCTTGTGGCCATAATGCGGATAAGAACGCCCAAATTCAAAGTTTGGAAGGAAGACTAGCGAGCACAGAGGCTCAACTGGCGGCCCTGAAGGTTCAATTAGCAGAGGCTGGTGCCCAGTGTTTTAATCGGGGTGTAGATTTTTGCCGCCGAATGATTCTTCATACTGCTGCTGGAAAAAGCTTTCTTAAGGAGATGCATGAGGGTCTGCTGGACGCTTACCATCACAGCACCTTATTCCTCGAGCATATGACTCCCTACACTAGTCATTTCATTCGCCTTGACTTTAAATCTGCTGTTAAGCAGGCTCAAGAGAAAGGCTTTTTCGAAAAGCTTGATATTTCCCGGACCAAGGAGGATGTCACTCCTTCCCCATACTTCAAGGGCGACCCCGATGCTCCCGTTGATGCACCCTGGTTTCTTCCTGTGATGAAGAAAGCTTTCCTTTTGTTGACCGGCTCTGGCCCTTTCGATCCTGCTCTCCCTCCTGCGAATCCTCTGCTTTACGACCTCTGCGGTTCTTCTAGTTCCAATCCCGCTACTACCTCCAATATCCCTTCTTCTGGGCCCGGTGTGGGCGACAACGATAAAGCTTAGTTTAATGTTAATGTTCTTCTTTTCTGGTTTTTGCAAACACTTATCTTCTATTACAGGCCTGTGTGCCTTTTAGCATTTTCTAGAGCGTATGTGCTCTTCTGACAATGGTATTATCCTACTCTACTACTCCTTGCTTTTATATGGTTGATGTTTTCATTTTCTTTTCATATCTTGCTTCTAATTTATGCTCATCTATATGCCTCCTCCCCCTCTGAAAAATTTTCTATCTTGAAAAGATAAAATTTTCTTACTCAATACTTTCAGAGGTCAAAGAGCAAAAACTTGTGCTCCTCCCTCTCTGAAAAATTTTCTTACTCAACACTTTCAGAGGTCAGAGAGCAAAAACTTGTGCTCCTCCCCCTCTGAAAATTTTCTATCTTGAAAAGATAAAATTTTCTTACTCAACACTTTTAGAGGTCAAAGAGCAAAAAGTTGTGCTCCTCCCCCTCTGAAAATTTTCTATCTTGAAAAGATAAAATTTTCTTACTCAACACTTTCAGAGGTCAAAGATCAAAAACTTGTGCTCCTCCCCCTCTAAAAAATTTTCTATCTTGAAAAGATAAAATTTTCTTACTCAACATTTTCAGAGGTCAGAGAGCAAAAACTTGTGCTCCTCCCCCTCTGAAAATTTTCTATCTTGAAAAGATAAAATTTTCTTACTCAACACTTTCAGAGGTCAGAGAGCAAAAACTTGTGCTCCTCTCCCTCTGAAAATTTTCTATCTTGATAAGATAAAATTTTCTTACTCAACAATTTCAGAGGACAAAGAGCAAAAACTTGTGCTCCTCCCCCTCTGAAAATTTTCTATCTTGAAAAGATAAAATTTTCTTACTCAACACTTTCAGAGGTCAGAGAGCAAAAACTTGTGCTCCTCCCCCTTTGAAAATTTTCTATCTTGAAAAGATAAAATTTTCTTACTCAACACTTTCAGAGGTCAGAGAGCAAAAACTTGTGCTCCTCCCCCTCTGAAAATTTTCTATCTTGAAAAGATAAAATTTTCTTACTCAACAATTTCAGAGGACAGAGAGCAAAAACTTGTGCTCCACCCTCTCTGAAAATTTTCTATCTTGAAAAGATAAAATTTTCTTACTCAACACTTTCAGAGGTCAGAGAGCAAAAATTGTGCTCCTCCCCCTCTGAAAATTTTCTATCTTGAAAAGATAAAATTTTCTTACTCAACAATTTCAGAGGTCAGAGAGCAAAAACTTGTGCTCCTCCCCCTCTGAAAATTTTCTATCTTGAAAAGATAAAATTTTCTTACTCAACAATTTCAAAGGACAGAGAGCAAAAACTTGTGCTCCTCCCCCTCTGAAAATTTCTATCTTGAAAAGATAAAATTTTCTTACTCAACACTTTCAGAGGTCAGAGAGCAAAAATTGTGCTCCTCCCCCTCTGAAAATTTTCTATCTTGAAAAGAT
>JAPKLY010000106.1:132411-145348 GCA_026898435.1 Prunella vulgaris
ACCCCCTCTGAAAATTTTCTATCTTGAAAAGATAAAATTTTCTTACTCAACAATTTCAAAGGACAGAGAGCAAAAACTTGTGCTCCTCCCCCTCTGAAAATTTCTATCTTGAAAAGATAAAATTTTCTTACTCAACACTTTCAGAGGTCAGAGAGCAAAAATTGTGCTCCTCCCCCTCTGAAAATTTTCTATCTTGAAAAGATAAAATTTTCTTACTCAACATTTTCAGAGGTCAGAGAGCAAAAACTTGTGCTCCTCCCCCTCTGAAAATTTTCTATCTTGAAAAGATAAAACTTTCTTACTCAACACTTTCAGAGGTCAGAGAGCAAAAACTTGTGCTCCTCCCCCTCTGAAAATTTTTCTATCTTGAAAAGATAAAATTTTCTTACTCAACACTTTCAGAGGTCAGAGAGCAAAAACTTGTGCTCCCCCCTCTGAAAAATTTTCTATCTTGAAAAGATAAATTTTTCTTACTCAACACTTTCAGAGATCAGAGAGCAAAAACTTGTGCTCCACCCCCTCTGAAAAATTTTCTATCTTGAAAAGATAAAATTTTCTTACTCAACACTTTCAGAGGTCAGAGAGCAAAAACTTGTGCTCCTCCCCCTCTGAAAAATTTTCTATCTTGAAAAGATCAAATTTTCTCATAAGGTCTCCAGGGATTGTGGATCGCAACTCCCAGGAGCTTTTCATTGTATTTCATAAAATGCTGCCATGCTTACATAATATGCATGGTCTTTTGATTGAAAACTGTTAAACATCCCTATTCTAGCTTCTAATTAAACATAGTATTTCTTCAAGTTCGCTATGTTCCAGGGTCGTGCCATCATGTTGCTTTCTTCATCCTGCAGCTCATAGGCTCCTCCTCTTAACACTCCAGCGATCACATATGGACCCTCCCAATTAGGCTCCAACTTCCCAGTTGGTTTAAGTGCATCAGCTCTTCTCAGTACCAGGTCCCCTTTTTCCAGTTTGCGTCCTCGTACCTTCTTATTGTACGCAGCCTTTATCTGCGCCTTATACCTCTCAGCTGTGAGCCGAGCAATCTCCCTTTCTTCTGCCACCATATCCAGATTTTCTCTTCTCAATTTCGCATTTCGGTCTTCCTCATACATCTGCACTCTATGGCTTTCGATTCCTACTTCTGCAGGGATAACCGCGGAAGCTCCATACACTAGATTAAAGGAAGTTTCTCCCGTGGCAGTTTTGAAACCAGTTCGGTACGCCCAGAGGACAGAATCCAACTACTCTGGACAATTTCCTCTACTTCCTTCAAGTTTTGTCTTGATTCCCTTCACAATAGTTCTATTGGTTACCTCAACCTGACCATTGGCCTGTGGATGAGCAACCGATACCCATCTCTGTTGCACTTCCATTTCCTCACACAATTTCCTTACTCTGGACCCTGAGAACTGTGTTCCATTATCTGATATCAAGATTCTAGGCACTCCAAATCTACAACAAATGTTTTTTCACAGGAATCTGATAATTGTTCCCTCATCTATTTTTTGCACGGCTTCTGCTTCTGCCCACTTACTGAAATAATCAACCGCCACTATTAAGAATACCTTTCCTCCCTGTGCCTTGGGAAATTTTCCAACTATATCTATTCCCCACTTGTCAAAGGGGTAAGGGGAATGCATCACTCCCAATTCCCTAGCTGGTACATGAATCAAGGAGCCGTGCCTCTGACATCTGTCGCACCTTCGTATCAGATCTTTTGTGTCTCTCAAAATGGTAGGCCAAAAGTACCCAGCTCTTAGCACTCTTCGAGCCACGTCTCGAGCTCCCGTATGACATCCTCCACATCCTTCATGTATCTCCCTTAACATATAGTTGCCTTCCCTTACCGATACACATCTCAAATATGGTTGGGAAAATGATCTTTTGTACAAAAATTCTCCTATCATGCAAAATCGGGCATATACAGCCGTTCTCACCTTTTCATATCCTTCTAGCTTCTGCCCTGTCAGCAAGTAATGAACAATGTGGGATCTCCAATCTGTCTCTGCCTCTATCGCTCCTACTTCTAAATTAGTTACTTGGTCCCTTACCACAATTAAAGTGATCCTTCCACTGGCATCTTCAGAGGAACTCGCCATTTTAGCTAGATAATCAACCCTCTGATTTCTTTCCCGTGGGATATGCTCTATTTGTAACTCCTCGAATTTTTCCTTCAGTTGCATTGCCGCCTCTGCATACTTTACCATTTTTTCATTCTTCTTTTCATATGTTCCTAGCAGTTGCTGAGTGACTACTTGAGAATCTGAATATATCACTGCCTTCTGCGCTCCCAGCTCCTGAAGCATCCTTATTCCTATGATCAGAGCCTCATACTCGGCCTCGTTGTTTGATGTTTTGAACTCAAACTTCACAGCGAACTGCAATTCCTCTCCTTCAGGTGTGATTATCCAGATCCCAGCACCACATCCTGCAGAAGTAGCCGAGCCATCCACATATACCTCCCATGTCTCGCCTTCCTTTTCTTGCGCCGTTTCCTGTATGAAATCGGCCAGAGCTTGTGCTTTTATGGCTGTCCTTGCTCCAAAGGCACACTTAGGGGTGGCATACCGTACCGTACCGTACCGTACCGCCCATACCGTATACCGTACTGAAATTTTCGGTATGCATTTTTGCATACCGATACCGTACCGAAATTTTCGGTATACCGAAATTTCGGTATACCAAAAATGCATACCGTATACCGTACCAAAAATTTCGGTATACCGTACCGTACCGATATTTCGATATATACCGATCTATACCGAAATACCGGTCCATACCGAAATACCGACTATGTCGGTATACCGCCCATACCGGTATATACCGTCATACCGGTCCATACCGAATAATTTAAGTATAATTTTAATTAAATAAAATAAAATTTAATATTAAATTTTAATATTAAATTAAAAAAATTGTATATACCGGTATACCGAGATACCGAAATATTTTCGGTATACCAAAAATAATCGGTATACCGGAATATTTCGGTATACCGGTTTATACCGAAAATATTTCGGTATTTCGGTATATACCGGTATACCGAAAATTTTAAAATTCTATACCGATACCGTACTGAAAATATCGGTATGGTATCATACCGTACCGAAATTTTCGGTATACCGAAATTTTCGATAAATTCGGTATTTTTCGGTATGGTAAGTACGGTATACCGGTATTTTCGGTATTTGCTCCACCCCTAGGCACACTTGGCTGGATTAAGCCGTATCTGGTATGTCCTCAATACCCCAAAGATTTCTTCAAGGTCAGAGGCATGATCTCCTGCCTTGATGCTTTTCACCAGCATATCATCCACGTACACTTCCATATTCTTCCCAATTTGCTTTTATGAACACTACATCTACCATCCTCTGGTATGTGGCCCCTGCGTTCTTCAATCCGAACGACATTTTGACATAGCCGTATGTTCCACAAGACATTACGAAACAAACCTTTGGTACATCAGCTCGATCCATCCAAATCTGATGATATCCCTGATATGCATCCATCATAGATAACAACTCACATCCAGAAGTAGAATCCACCAACTGATCAATTCTAGGTAGTGGATAATGATCTTTAGGACAAGCCTTATTCAGATCCCTGAAATCCATACACATCCTCCAAGCTCCTTCTCCCTTTGCTACTAACACCGCATTAGACAACCATTCTGGAAATTGGACCTCCACTATGTGCCTTACTCTTAGCAACTTTTGGACCTCCTCTTGGATCACCTTATCTTTCTCTGGCCCGAACCTTCTCAACTTTTGCTTCACGGGCCTGGCCTCTGGGTTCACATTCAGACTATGAAATGCTACTGCCGGGTCGATTCCTATCAGGTCCTCTGGCCTAAAGGCAAAGAGATCAGCATTTTTCTTAAGCATGCAATAACAGACTCCGCCACTCTATGCTCCATTTGGGTACCAACGTAGGTGGTAAATCCTGACTGGTTGGGAAATAGCTCCACTGGCATAAGCTCCTCTTTGGGACGTACTCTCAGCTCTGGCTTCTCCTCCTTCATTTCCTCTAGTTTTAATCTTTTTCCATGGGGGTCTTCTCCTCTGTTCACTTGCCCCAGTCCTTTGACTACCTCCCTCACTGTATCAATATAACACTTTCTGGAACATAACTGATCTCCACAGATTTCTGCTACCTCCGTCCCTACTGGAAATTTCAGCTTCAAATAGTAAGTAGATACCACCGCTCTGAACAGGTTCAAGGATGGTCTTCCCAATATCACGTTGTATGCCGACGGTGCATCCACTATTAGGAAATTAACCATCTTCACACTGAACAATGGTGGCTTTCCCAATCTAACCTGCAACGACACCTGACCTCTGGGATGTATCGCCCCCCTGTGAAACCAAAGAGAGCAGTATCCACTGGCTTGAGCTCTACGTTCAGATTCATCTTCTCAAAGTACTCTCGAAACATAATGTCAGCTGAACTCCCAGTGTCTACAAACACTCTAGCTATTCCGTACCCACCTATCTCTATTGTTATTACGAGAGCGTCATTATGTGACCTCTGACCAGTGATCTCATCTTCTGCTCCGAACTTAATTAGAGGCGTATCCTTCTCCATTCTTACTTGATGGACATTCCCATCTTCCCAAAGCTTTCCCTCTCTGAGAGATGCCTTCCTGGCTCTATTTGAATCACCATCCACTGGTCCTCCCACTATCATCTGGATGAACCCTCTCCTCTGGTTCGATCCATCCTTTCTTGGTGCTTTTATTTGTTCTTTCCCCTTGTCTCCAGATTCTTTTCAACTAAATGGCCTTCCCTAATCAGTCTTTCAATAGCATCCTTCAAATGTCTGCATTCGTTGGTCTCGTGACCATAATCATTATGATACCGACAATAGTGCTCAGACATAGGGTTCTTCGGACCTCTTCTGGCCGTAGTGGGAAATTTGAACCTAGGGATATTTGCTGCTATCTCTAACATCTCAGCGAGTTGTAATGTCAAAGGGGTATAAGCATCAAACCTTTCCTGGTGGGACCTCTCCTTCTCACTCTTATGTTTCTCAGACCCCCCCTCTCTTCTTTTCTGCCTCCTTCCTTTTTTTTGACCCTCTTTCCTCTTTCTTCATGCTTCTCGCCTCTTCTAGATTTATGTACTTATCGGCTCTGACCTGCAACTCATCAAAGGATGCAGGGTGCCTCTTGGCTAACGATTTAAAGAAATCTCCGTCCAACACCCCCTGCGCTAAGGCATTGTTCTGACCTCATCAGAGGCAGATGGCACCTCCAGGGTGGCTTCATTGAAGCGTGTAATATACGCCCTGAGACTTTCTTGAGGTTTCTGTTTCAAACTGAGCAAATATAGGGAGGTCTTTGCTATTTTTCTGGCACTTGCGAACTGATGCAAAAACAGATTACTGAGCTCAGTAAAAGAGTGAACTGAACCAGCGGGCAACTGACTAAACCACTTTTGGGCAGACTTGGTGAGAGTGGTGAGAAACACCCGACATTTTACCCCTTCTGAGTACTGATGCAACAACGCCCCATTTTCAAACCTTAACAAATGATCCTGCGGATCTGAAGTTCCATCATACTCATAGTTCAGAGCCTTAAACCCAGGGGGTAGAGGGTCACGAAGAATCTCATCTGTGAGGGGAGATCCTCCCTGACGTCCCCCAGTCTTCGTAACCTTTTCATACTGTTTCTTAATCACTTCCATTTCCCATTTCAGAGATGCTATCGCCCGATTAGTAGTGGCTACTGCAGTAGATTCAACTACCTCCTCAGAATCATCTTCATTATCGACCAATCGAGAGTCTCTGGTCTCTCCCATGTTAGTTCTGTTATCTGGCCTGTCATCTCTCATAGTACCTCCTCCGGCAGCTGCTCTGCCAAATTTGGTTCGCACATTTCCATCCTCCGGGACATCTCCCATTGGATGAGGTAATGTGTTGGCACGTTCTGGGCCATGGGTTCGGGTCCACTTTGGGTCTTAGCCGGGGGCTCGATCGGCACCCCAGCCTCAGACACGCCCGTGGCCCAGTTTTCTCTCCTCCCCTCTGCTAGGAGAGTTTCAGTATTCAAAACAGGAGTTTCCTTCTGCCCTACGACCTCTGCTGCCTGATTCGTCAAGGCTTGATTCACAACTGTCTGAATCAAAGCCTTAAGGCTATCCGCTGTCAGAGTGATCACGTTAGAGCTGTCTTACTGCTCATTCCCTGGCAGTACGGGTGTGCTCTGAGCTGTGACCACCGGTATCTCCACACTCGCAGAAGTGTTGGCCACAGCCTCGAACTCTGACCCTAAATTCTTGGGGTTTGGGTCAGCCATCTCTGTCATCCTCAGTTTCATTAGTTACAAATATTGAGAAAATATGACACAATAGTATGACCTTTCTTTGCTTTAAACTGCTCAAATAAACACACATAGGCGACAAAAATCCTTTTTTGAAAAATTTGTTTTTATATACCAGAATAGTAATAACGGCTTCTTCATCCCCCAACGGCTATATATTTTTATAAGGATCCTCGCCATTTTCATTCAAAATGCAAATCTTATTATATCATCATAAAATGCAAATCAGGGGTACTACAATCATATTTCCTAACAATATTAAGAAACAACTATGTAAGCATTAGCCTAGGCCATAAGAATCACAACGATCCGCAAAGACATAACACCTTGAAACAGATTTTCGCTAATACAAAACACACATCTTAACTCATAAACATATTCCCACAGACGGCGCCAGTTGATCTGGTCAACTAATACCCAACTCAACAACAAGATCAAATAATGAAAACATCAAAGAAATAATACCTTTCTTCCTCCTTTCAACAATAAGCTGGTTCTCTGCTTTCTGACCTCCGTTGGATCTCCCCTCTGCTAAGCTTTCTCCTCCGACGATCTGCACAAAGTCGGGCCGGAAGGGATTCCGGCGTCGACCCTCCGACGATCAAGTCAGCCCAGGAGATATGAATTATTGAATGTGTGAAAGATAGTGTGTAAAAGTATATGAAAATGTGTCTTGAAAACCAAGAAAGTGTGAAAAGAGCTATTTATACCCTCTCACTCAATAGGAGGTGATAGGGAGTGAATGTGCCAGTTCCCAGAGGTCATTGGCAGAAGAAAGATTCCTTCATTAAAGAGGAAAGCTCGAATATTAGTATTCAGTTTCTAAGGCTCGTAACCCTCATTACATGGGTCAGAGATGGAGTATAGATGTGAGTTCTGCCTTCTGGACTCAGGCCTCTGTCAGAAGGCAGAGGTGTCCGCTAACTATAGAGAATTACTATGCTGGAGGAAGAATCTCCCCTGTCACTCCTTACATCTGACCTCTGGGAGGTTGACTTACTCTGTACTCGGATGTCAAGGGAGCAGAGAAGAAGAGAAATGTTGTCGCTATCATTGGAACCTAGTATATAGGTGCATGCAATCAACCGAATCAGCTTGGAGGAATATTCTAGTACTTGCTACCAATGAGGAGATGCCACGTGTTGTACTACCTGCACTATTATTATGCATTGCTCCACTACCACGATCAGCTGTTAGTAGTGGTCCCAAAACAAAGGCAAAGACTAAAATACCCTTCTTGTGAGGGAGAGGTATATATAGCTCTTTACACACTTTCTTGTCTTCTAAGACACATTTACACATACTTTCATACAATATCTTACACTTGATCGTCGGAGGGTCGACGCCGAAATCCTCTCCGGCCCGACTTTGTGCAGATCATCGGAGGAAGGAGTGCAGCAGAGGAAGATCCATCGGTATCCAGAGAGCAGAGAACCAGTTTCTTGCTGAAGCAGTGGGAGAAAGGTAATATTTCTTTGATCTTTTCATTGTTTGATTTCTTTGTTGAGTTGGGTATTTTTTGACCCGATCAGGAGGGTATTTTGGTCTTTGCCTCTGTTTTGGGACCACTACCAACAACCGGATAGTGGTAGTGGAGCAATTCATAAGGAAGTTGCAGATAGTACAACACGTGGCATCTTCTTATTGGTAATGAGTACAAGAATATTCCCCCATGCTGATTCAGTTGGTTGCCTACGCCTATATCCTAGGTTCCAATGATAGCGACAGGGTTTATTTTCTTCCCTGCCATCTCAACTTCGAGTACCAAGTAAGTCAACCTCCCAGAGGTTAGAGGTGAGAAGTAAAAGAGGAAGTTTTCTCCTTCACAAGATAACTCTTCATTGTTGGCGGAATCCTCTGCCCTCTGGCAGAGGAATGAGTTTAGAAGGCAAAGCTTACATCCATTCTTTACTTCGGGAATATTTCATTCCCAGTCTATATACCGAGAACTCCTAACACCTTGAGAACTCAGTGTTAATACATCAAGTTTACTTTTCAAAGAGGGATTCCTTCTTCATCCAGTGACCTCTGGGATCTGGCACATTTACTCCCTATCAGTAAGGATACTTGTCACTTATTTAAACCATATAAGCTTAGATTAGGACACCTCATCTTATGTACACCTATAAATATGACTCTCTTACACTAATAAAGATATTCCAACCCAAAAATACAAAAATGAATATAGGAAATTCTCTCTCCCCCCTCTCTCTCTCTCCCTCTCTCTTTCTCTTCAACAATCTAAATGATTGTATATCTATTTTGGTAATTTGTATAGTAATTCTAAATTATCATCTCAACCACATTAATCACTTTGATTACAAAAAATCACTAACAAGTTGGCGCTAAAAGGAGGGTTTGAACCTCCAATTTCTGAAAAGGAGGTTAGAAGGTTTGGGGGGAGGGGTTCTTGAGATACTCAAGAACACTTAAAGATTTGAAGAAAATTCCCAAGATTTTGAAGGTGCAATCGACATTGGGAAGAACTGTTCAGCTTAAAAACGCATGTGCATGTGAATTGAAGATCAAGTCATTGGAAAATTCGCACGCACAAGGCTAGAAGAGTCAGTCTCTTTTCCACCTTTGCATTTTCTTAGAAGAAAAATCTGGGAAGCTCCAGACTTGAAGATTTGAACGACTGGAGGGTTATATGCTACTAAATCTGTTGAAAAACTATTACCCTAACTTTTGGAGTCAAAGAACACAATGTGCGAAAATGCCACGAGATGAGTTACATACTACATCCACCACCAGAAGATGGAAAGGTAAAAAAAACTATTGATTGGTTGCATGAAAATATGACAGGGATTCCACCAGAACATGCTTGTCACTGTCTCAACATTGATCCCAGAAAAATGCCCATCAGGCAGAAGAGAAGAAATTTTGGCCCAGAAAAATATGAGGCGCTGACAGTCGAGGTGAAGAAGTTGCTGGACAACAAGTTAATACAAGAAGCCCTATGTATACATGGGTTGCTAACCCTGTGCTGCTTCGCTAACCAAATGGAACATGGAGGCTATGTATTGACTTCACAGATCTAAATTTTGCTTGCCCGACAGATAACTTCTCTCTATCCCACATTGATCAGCTGATGGATAACACTGTGGTACACGAATTCATGACCTTCATGGATGCTTTTGCTGGACCCCACCAAATTGCAATGCACCAGAACGATCAGTAAAATACTGCATTCTTCACTATCAAGAACATGTACTACTAGAAAAGAATGTCATTTGGACTAATAAATATTGGTGCAACCTATCAATAGCTCGTGAATAAAATATTTGATGAGCAAATCAGTCATATAGTTGAAGTATACGTTGATGATATAGTGGTGAAAAGTGCCCCAATAGAGGACCATCTGCAGTATGTTGCTCAAATATTCAAAATACTGAGAGCCTGTAACATAAAGCTCAACCTCAATAAAAGAAGTTTTGTAGGGCACTCCAGAAAGTTCTTGGGTCATCTTGTTAGCCAACGAGAGATTGAGGTCAATTCAACACAAGTTATTCAGTAAAAAATGTGCAACGACTAACAAGATGCCTAGCAGGCCTTAACAGATTCATTTCCCGAGATCTGAAGATAGAAACAAGTCTTTCTTCTAAGCCATCAAGAAAAAGAAAAATAATTTCTAGTGGACTGAAGCTTAGTAGAAAGCTTTCGAAGATATTAAAGAATATCTGAGCAATCCTCATATTGTTAAAACCACGCCTAGGAGAAAAATTATGTCTATACCTAGCAGCGTCAGAAGTCGCCATCAACTCATTGTTGGTGCGTGCAGAGGGAAAATTCCATTTACCCATATACTATGCTAGTTAGGCACTGCATGAAGCAGAAGTTCAATATTCCCCAACAGAAAAGCTAGTGTGTGGTTTGGCGATGAGTGTTCGAAAGCTTCAACCATATTTTTTTTATGATCAAGTAGGGGGTGCTAACAACGTTCACACTGCGACGAATTCTACATCGTCTAGATATGGTAGGACGATTAATTAAATGGTCACTAGAGATAAGCAAATTTGGAATAACATATGCACCTTGAACAACGATCAATAGACAAGCCTTAACCGACTTCGTAGTTAAGCTAACTTTTTCTCAAGATCCGACGAGAGGACATGATCATCCTTGGCATCTCTACATTGATAGTTTATCCACCAAAATTGTTTTAGGAGCAGGAGTCGTGCTAATAAGCTCTGATAGATAAGTATTCACCTCCGTCATCAAGTTTGACTTTATGGCCACCAATAATGAAGCAGAATATAAAATATATATAGCAAGACTTAGACTATCATTAGCTTTGGGGGCAACACGATTACAAATTTTCAGAGATTTCCAGTTAATATTATCCCAAGTCCGGGGAAGTATAAAACAAAAGATGAGCAGATGATACTTTACCAGAAAATTGTAGCACACCTGATATCTTTGTTCCAATAAGTCTACATAGAACAAATCCCCCGACTCGAAAATACACAGGCAGACACACTAGCTTAGTTAGCAACAAGCTATAGAGCATCAGAACTTACTGAAGTAACAATCACAAGGATCCAAAATCCTTAAACATCTTATTATAAAATAAATCAGAAGTTGAACGGGGGACAAGATGAATATAATTGGAAAACATCCATCAGGAAATACTTGGCCAACGGAGAGAAACCTAAGGATCCTTGGACTGCTAGCCGACTAGTCAAACAAGCTGCTAGGTACACAATAGTTGATGGTCAATTATACAAAAGAGAGTTCTCTCTACCGCTGCTCAAGTGTATGTCACCACAAGAAGCTCATGCCATTTTGAGAAAAAATCACAAATGAATCTGTGTTATGCTGGGGGCAAGTCTTAGCTTACAAAACCATAAGGCAAGGTTATTATTGCCAACGCTACGTAAAGATGCCATCAGTTTTGCACAAAAACTTCATAGATGCTAATAGTTTGCTTCCAACATCCACACTCCAGCACAAGAGTTGAATTCATTTTACGGCCCATGGCCATTCACAAAATGGGGTATTGATATAATTGGATCATTCACACCAGAAAAAGGTGATATCAAATTTGTAATTGTGGCTATGGATTATTAGACCAAGTGGATGGAAGTTGAAGCGCTAGCAAAAGTAACTGAAGAAAAAATGATCAACTTCATTTAGAAAAACCTCGTTTGCAAATTTGGGTTACCACAGTCGATCGTAATAGACAGTAGAAAGCAATTTCACGGGAAAAAACTGAGAAATTTCTGCAACTCTTTGAACATAAAAAAACTCTACTAAACTCCATACTACCCACAATCAAACGAGCAAGTTGAAGCAATCAACAAAATTTTAAAGCACATCCTCAAGATCCGATTTACTCACAAGAAAGATAGTTGGGTAGATGAACTACCAGAAGTCCTTTGGTCGTACAGAACATCCTATAGGGCAAGCACGGGGGAAACCTCGTTTACTTTGGCTTTCTGTATCGAAGCAGTAGTTCAAATTGAAGCTTAAAATCAGACATGGAAGGTAATCAGGTATGAGGAAGATGCAAATGATAAAGCCATAATAGTCGATAATGATTTACTAGAAGAAATACATGCTTCATCTGAGCTGAGGAACACAACATATAAGCACAGAGCTGAAAAGTATTACAACTCACAAGTCAGAAACAAAGAATTCAAAGTAGGAGACCTAACTATGAGAAAGTTGTTTGCCATCCCACTAGGAGTATTT
This sequence comes from Prunella vulgaris, assembly GCA_026898435.1. Taxonomy (NCBI): domain Eukaryota; kingdom Viridiplantae; phylum Streptophyta; class Magnoliopsida; order Lamiales; family Lamiaceae; genus Prunella; species Prunella vulgaris. The sequence goes on from JAPKLY010000106.1 coordinate 144,428, forward strand.
GGTCCTAACTGGGAAGGACCTTTTAGGGTGGCGATCAGCTGGCAAAACGGAACGTATGATCTAGAAGACCTTCTGGGAAACTTGTCAATGAGCAGCGTGGTGAAAAGTGCGATAAAGATTACCCTGAGGAGAGCAAGATTAGCATAACCCCTGGAGATAAGCAACGTTCAAGTAAGCCTATTGAGTAGGAAGAAGGATGAAGCGAGCAAGAGGTGAACAACTTAATAGCAAAAGCAATAAAGGTTGCTCGCCCCAATACTAAAGACCAAGGGCCGCCATGGAGGCCAAGTTAAAGTTGCTCGTCTCTCACCTCTAGAACTCTAAGTCGCGACCAGAAAGCATCCACAAGTGTAATTAGAATAAATAGGTTAAATACACATGTATTAGTATAAAAGTGACAAGTGTAAGGACATTTGTCACTTATTTAAGCCATATAAGCTTAAATTAGGACATCTCATTTCATTTAAACCTTTAAATATGACTCTCTTACTCTAATAAACACATTCCAACCTAAAATAACAAATTGAGTATATGAAGTTCTCTCTCTCTATTTTCAATAATCTAAACGATTGCATATCTATTATGTCAATTTGTTTAGTGATTCTAAATTATCATCTCAGCCACACTAATTGTCTTTATTACAAAAAATTACTTAACACATGGGCATAGAAAGATACTCAATCAGTAGACAATTGGTTCCATATTAATCCTATTTGCAAGAAGGGTCATCTAGTTATAGAGGTCTTCCCAGTCAGTCAATATTAACTCATTGAAGATTATATTCATTTGTTCCTCGTGCACTGGGGCTCTATAATATGACAGTTTAGCAAAAAGGTGAACTTTGCCTTCTTTCATTCAAATATTAGATGTCTTGGGTAGACCACATCAAAAGAACCACAAATCTTGGGCTCCACATCAAAA